>CAUYON010170309.1:0-19539 GCA_963573935.1 Arctocebus calabarensis
TGTCTTTATATAGTGATCAAGAGAATGCCATGAAGGCTATCTGTAACAGTACGATCAAAACATTTCTGAATGTATATGAATCGTGCCCTATGATTGCACCAATGTACAGAATTATGATTCAATAAAATTATAAAAAAAAAAAGTAGGAAGTTGTTCCTGAAGTAGAAGAATGCTTGAAAAAGGTAATTATGACCCATAATCATAGAGATAATATTTTGCATATTCATTTGTATACTGAAAACATTAAGAAAAGTCAACTCTTAAAAGTTGAGAATTGGGGGTGGTGCCTGTGGCTCAAAGGAGGTGGACGCCAGCCCCATATGCTGGAGGTGGTGGGTTCAAACCCAGCCCAGGCCAAAAAAGTGCAAAAAAAAAAGTTCAGAATTGGCCGGGAGTAGTGGCTCACACTTGTGATTCTAGCACTCTGGAAGGCCAAGGCAGAAGGATCATGTGAGCTCAGAAGCTGGAGACCAGCTGGAGCAAGAACAAAACCCCATCTCTACTAAAACATAGAAAAATTAGCTGGGCATGGTGGCAGGCACCTGTAGTCCCACCTACTGAGGAGGCTGATGTAAGAAGATCCGTTGAGCCCAAGCGAATGAGGTTGCTATGAGCGAGGCTGATGCTACAGCATTCTAGCCTGGACAACAGAGTGGGATTTTGAAGAAAAAAAAAGAAAAAAAAAAAGAGTTTGGTGATAATACGTGTATTTATTTGTGTTTTCACTGTGAGATTATTTTTTTAAATAGAAATAAAATTGAGAATTTTTTTTTTAATGTTGGAGTCAGCAAAAGGGAGAGATAGAAAATGGCTCTCATCTTTCTCATTTGACTGACTGAGTCTGTGGTGAAGAGGGAGGCTTGCTTTAAAGTAAACTTTAACAAGATTACCTTGGGTAAACAAAGCTTGAGGCACCTGTAAGACATTTAGGAGACATGACCGGTAAGCATCGGTGCTCAGAAGAGGCGGACTTTGGTGGCAGGGATCTGAATGTCATAATCATTCTGGAACAAGAATTTGCCCAAAGAAATGAAAAGTAGTGAGGATGAAAGCTAGATCCAGGAAAACACCAACAATTAAAGAATTAATGAAGTCTGATGACTATAGATGCAGAGAACAGAGAGAAAGATGTCGCAGAGCCATGCACAGAGCCCCCTTCCTTTATGTGTTTTTATTTTTTTTTTTATTAAATCATGATTGTGCACATAAATGCAATCATGGGGTACAATGTGCTTGTTTCATATACAATTTGAAATATTTTCATTGAACTGGTTGACATAGCATAGCTTTCATGGCATTTCCTTCGTTATTATGCGCAGACATTTATCTTCTACATTTAGTAAGTTTCACCTGTACCCTTATGAGATGCACTGTAAGTGTGGACCCACCAAATACTCTCCTTCCGCAAAGGCCCTCTGTTACCCAGCTACCTGCTTACTGAGACTCATTCCTTGCACTTTCTTCGTGATACTTCAGACTTTTGAAGTTTCAGGCATTCCTGACCAACTCATGCACATCAGTGTTAGGGTCCCATCCCAGGAGCAGCATCCGCTGAGACCGGTGGAAACTGGCCACAATCTACTGAAGGAATGTAGAGTTAGAAGCAACGGTAAAGAAAGACAAGAGACAGAGTAGAATTAAAAGCAGGAGCCAGGGGTCCATTGCCCATCGTGGGATTCCAGCAATGGTCCAGAGTGTTTGTTCCACTCTCAGAAATAAAAGTGAGATTCCCAAAACAAGTTACATAATGAATATTTACACTAAAGAAAGAACAAAAGGACTAAGACAGAACTTTCTCAAAAGCTCATTTTAAATTAGCATAAACATATTTAAAGGAAGAATATATAAGCAGACAATGAATATAACATGTAGCAAAAACTACAAAAGGATCAAAAAGATAAAAAATCAGAGGGAAATTACAATTGAAAAATGAACAAAGGAGAATTCTAGATAGATAGGAAACTGAATCACGTTGCATATCCTTAAGACAAAAAACCAACAAATCTTACATATGAAGCATAGCAAGAGGATGGTTCGTGAAAGATTTCCCATTAACTGATGAAACAAGTAAATATGCTTAAGACAATGAAAATCTAGTTTCTCGTTGTTATAAAAATGCAATATATGTGAAAATGGACTGGATTAAAATGAACACCATCGTGTTATGTTAACTTTAGAGCGTTTCATAAAATTCATGCATGGCCTAAAACAAAAATACTACACATTTGTACGATACAAACGTGCGCAAAGATAGATACGGAAATGGACCACAGTGTGATGTATAAACACATAGTCGTGTATATGTATAACTATGCCACTTATACATATAGCAATGTGTACACACATACAGCTGTATTTACACATGAAGGGATGCACATATCCATTATCTTGGTTCCTAAATGACATTTTTCACTTAAACCAAGACTCCAGGCAAAATGGTTGATTCCAGACCGAAGATGAGAAATGTGTTAAGGTAATCTTGGTACATCTTGTGCTAGAAAGTAAGAATGCTCACAGAATGCTGAAAACATACTAAAGGAAAGAGAAGCCAGTTTGGAGAGATTCCTTTAGCCAAATCTAAGAAAAGTTGAACATGAAAATAAATATATAGTGATATATTTGACTCATTGAAAAAATAAGAATCCATGTGTTCATATTGTTACAAAGTAATTAAATAATTGAAAAGAAAAATCTCTTTCTAAAAGTAGAATGTCAACTAGTAGATGAAAACCAAATTGGATAAAAAAAATTGCCATTTGACCAACAATACAGAGATTACTGACTCAGATAAGAGTCCTCAGTAAAGAGTATCTCCTTTTTTAAGGTTAGTCAAGACTTCAGATTTTGCAACTCGGATGAATCATGAAGCCTCTTAGAAACCTCTGTTTTGTGTTTTCATATAACATGTTTATGTTTTATGTATTTATTTTTAAAAGTAATTTTATTTTAGGTTAATGTGAAGTTATAAACCACCAGGTAAAAATATTTGATTTTGTTAGGTAGAGTCCCTCTTGTGGTTATGTCTCACACACAAAAGTTGTGCCAAACCCCCCACTCCATGCTCATTCAGTGAGAGCACCCTAACACCCCCCCTCCCTCATTACCCCTACCCCCAACTTGAATTGAAATGCCTTTTGCAGCTATGTAGATATTCATCACATTGTCTACTGGTTTCATGTTAGTATTACACAAGCCATTCTTGTGATACTTTACTGAGAAGAATGTGTTTCAACTCCATCCAAGGTATTACAAAAGATGTGAAATCACCATCGTTTTTATGGCGGAATAGTATCTCACGTTATGCATGTGCCACAATTTGTTAATCCATTCCTGAGCTGATGGGCATTTAGGATGCCTCCATGCCTTAGTAATCGTCAATCAAGCTGCAATAGACAATCTAATGAAAATGTCCTTATGATAAAATTATTTTTTTTTCTTCTGGGTCGGTGCCTAGTACTGGGATTGCTGGGTCAAGTGGGAGGTCTAATTTGAGATCTTTGAGGATTCTCTGTACTGCTTTTCAAAGAGCCTGTATTAGTTTTCAGTCCCACCAACAGTATAAGAATTTCCCTCCATATCCATGCAAGCATTTGCAGCTTTGGGACTTTGTGATGGGGGCTGATTTTACCCAGGGTAGGTGATACTTCAGGGTGGTATTGATTTACATTTCTCTGATAATTAGGGATGATAAGCATTTTTTCATATGTTTGTTAGTCATTCATCTGTCTTTCTTAGAGAAGATTCGATTCATGTCTCTTGACAGTGATCCATGAGATCATTGGCTCTTTTATATTGATTAATTTGAATTCTCTGAGATCCTAGTTATCAAGCTTTTGTCTGGTTTATAATATGCAAATACCTTTTCTCATTGTGAAGGTTGTCAGTTTGCTTTGTTTGTTGTCTCCTTAGCTGTACAGAAGCTTTTCAGATTAATTAAGTCCCATTTATTTATTTTTGATTATTGTTATAATTGCCACAGAAGTCTTCTTCATAAAATCTTTCCTCAGGCTGATATCTTTAAGTGTTTTTCCCACACTTTCTTTGAGGGTTTTTATTGTTTCATGCCTTATATTTAAATCTTTTATCCATCTTAAATCAATTTTTATGAATAGTGAGAGATGCAGGTCCAGTTTCAGGCTTTTACATGTGGATATCCAGTTCCCAGTACCATTTATTGAATAGGGATTCTTTTCCCCGGTGTTTTTTCTATCAAAGATCAAGTGGCTGTAAAATGTTAGTTTCATCTCATAGTTTTCTATTTGCTTCCAAATGTCTGTGTCTCTTTTTTTTTGTGCCAATACCATGCTGTTTTGATCACTACAAACTTGTAATATAGCCTAAAGTCTGGTAGGGTGATTCCCCCGACTTTGTCTTTGTATCCACAGGAAACAAAATTTGGGTGGCAAAAGATAAAAGATGACCATATCCTGACTTTCAAAATGAGAGAGAGAGAGAGAGAGATCTATAAAATAAATGAGTATATTGCTATGTAGAAGAGATTGAGAAAATCAGGGATAATTATCATAAATCTATCACTGAGAACCAAGATGTACCAAAATTGTTTCTTAATATTCAATATTCCAAACTAGAAAGTACATTTTGAATCTTCTGGAAATATGATAAAACTGCCATAGGTACATAAAAAAAGATGCATATGTTGAGGTGAACATCATTATTTTGTTTTTGTAGTAGGTAATATTTTCAAGTTCGTAAATATGAATAGAATCATTTCTTAATATACTTTTCACTGCCACATTGAGAATTATGTGCTCAATTCCTCCCTACTCTATAATTCCTTGGAGCATCACTAATTCATTGAGAACACCCAATAGCAAGCAAGGACAGTTTCATTAACAAATATATCTCAATTTTAGTGAGGCATAAAATAGAGTAATTATGTTACTTTGCTATAGATAGGGATATACATGTATTAGAATGAAGGGGAAGATGAATAAGAACAGTTTAAGTATTTGAACATAAATTCAAGGAATTAGAAATTGGATCAGTACTACAAAAGGGATTACTGTCAATTCCCCAGTCCCCAGAGAGTCTTAGGAAGTTCTCTTTTATACCCAAATGGCATTGTAGATGTAATTTTAATGCTTTATATCCAACTGATACAAAGATCCCTCACTCTTTTTATTAATTTTATTTTTAGCCAACATAATAATTGTATATTTATGGTACACAATTTGATGTCTTGATACATGAATATATTGAGCTAGGAACAAATTGGGGTAGTCAGCATAATTGTCACCTCAAACATTTATCATTTCTTTGTGGTGGGAACTTCCAAAAATTCTCTCTTCTAGTTATTTTGAGAGATACTATTACTATCATTGACATAGTTATCCTACCATATTATGGGACACAAGAACTTATTCTGTGTTTCTATTTATAACTTTGTTCCCATTGACCATCCTTTCCCCATTCCCCTTCCCTGGCCCTGTCTTATTTTACTTAACAGATGAATGGATAAAGAAAATTTGGTAGTATATGCAATGAAATACTGGTCAGCCATTTAAAAAAGAATGAATTCCTGTCATTTGAAACAACACAGGTGAATTTGAAGGACCTTATGTTCAATGAAAGAGGCCAGGTACAGAAAGACAAATGCTGCGTGTTCTCATTCATATGTAGAATCTAGAAAGGCTGATCACACTCTTTATGATTAACCAGTAAAACCTTTTCTATCACCTCTTCGAGGATTTACCTGGGCTTTTATAAAGAGTATCTTTATTGATGTATATTTATTATAACGTTTACATGTCTATATTCCTAACTTGCTCATAAGACCTTTTAAAAACAACACCAACTATTATTTACACTTGGACGTGCGTACATGACTAATATTTGTCACTCAATCAGTTAATATGTTAGATGAATAAAAGAGGATCATGGGGATGACTTCTGTGGTCATAAAGTGATGAATGAGGTTAATTAGAGTTCACTCCAAAAATGTGAATTAAAATATGGCCCAGGCAGCACCTGTAGCTGAACTGAAAAAAAAATATATATATATATATGGCCCCAAAGCATTGTAATGAAAGTTGGTAAAAACCTCTTTTTCTAGACTTCTAAAAGAAAACAAACAAAAAAAAGATGTGCAGTTATTTTTGCTAAGTGTACTTTTCTATCAAGTTAATTTTATCTATCAAAATTATTTTCATATTCTAGTATTAGTCTTTATTAATTTTACAGTCATTATTTCCCCAAGCAAATTCCTTTTTAAATTTCCCACATGAAGAAAATTTGAGAATAAAAATAGTTGAAAAAGGAAATTATTGTAATTTTAAAGAAAGAATAAAACAGGTACATTATCATTTATTTAAGTCAAAAGTCTTGAATTCAATCTATATGCGTTAATTATGTATATAATAAATAATTATTATTTTTATATATTTTTTTCTGATTTTCTCACTTTTCTCTAGATTTTTGTGTAGTTGCAAGCCTGGGTACCATGGATCCTTCTGTGAATTGGGTGTGAGTGATTGTAAAACTGCGCCCTGTCTTGATGGAGAAACCTGTGTCAGCAGGAATGATGGATTTAACTGCCTCTGTGCCCCGGGTTACACAGGTAAGCCTAAAACTACCCTGTATGAAACAACATACTGTGTCTATAAATAAGCGACAATCTCATATTTACATCCCAAATCTGAAATAGTCTTCCAGAAGCAAACGTGGCGGTCATGTCAAGAGATACTCTGTTTTCTTGTAAAAGAACTACTCAGTTGCATTATTTGTGGTAGTGGGGGCTGAATTCATTCCCCCGTTCCCCTGATTGTGTGTTGGCATAAGAGAAATAGCGCCCTCTAGTCGCTGTGCTGGCATCTCGCAGGCTTTTGTCATCTTTTGGCACCGCTGTGCTGTGGACCTTAAACCCAGGTGACCATCTTTGAATCTCCAGCTCAAAAAAAAAAACTCAAAAAGCACTTAAGTTATGTATTTTTATCTGGAAATTGCCAAATACTAAGGTTATATTTTAAAGAGTTTTACATTTTTATTATTTTTTAAAGCGAATTTATCTGAAATATGTTCATATGGCCCTAATATGGAAAAGTATTGCTACATGAATAAGGGAAATAATATTGTTATCTCTGTTATACAAACATGGTTTTTTAAATATAAAGATTCATTTTTTAAAAACACTTATGCTGGAAATTAATCAGAAAACCTTTGCCAATTAAAGTTTAAGGAGAAAATATGATTTGGAGTTAGATTTCGTAACAACAATTATTCTACCATATAAATTCAATCTAAACATAAAGGCAAAACTTGTCAATGAGCAAAGAGAAAGTAGAGGCATAAGTCTTCAATTAGGTGAAAAATTGCACTTACAAAATACAAAAAGCTTTATTGTTTTGGCATTCCAGTATGATGTGGGTCTAACAGAAAAGATTTCTGCTAAGATCCCATTAAGCAGACCTGGCTCACATACCCATCTTTGGTTGCAGTGGAAGGTGAGAGATTTAAAGTGTATCTCTTTTAGAATTTCAGTTGAAGGGCGTAAGAAAAAAATAATTATAATATGTGCGTTACAGTTTGGATTTATACCAAGAAAGATTTATAACTAGACATTGAAAATGTGGTTATTCCCCTCAGGAGAGTTACATGTGTGCCCCTTTCTTTACCCGCTCTTTGGACATCTAAACTGACCTTCCCTTTCAGACACAGACAGAGAGAGCTTTGTGTTGTTTTCTTGCATTGTTTATTTTGTCTTAGCCTCCTCTGGAAATCTTTCTTCTTCAAAGCTCCTAAATCTCTACAGTTTTGTGAAAGACATTTAAATTTATTCATTTTTCTGCTATTCATTTCCAGGAAGTCATGGCATTGTAAGGTTTTACTCAGAAAATCTTAAATTTTAGGACAGAAGGATCTTATTCATTTTGCATATTTATCAAGATCTTACATCCAGTAGTAACAGAGCCAGGGAAACAAATGCACATCCTCTTCAATTCTGGTTTTATTCCGATGCTAATTTTACTCCATGAGTAAAAGTAAAATTTGAGTGAAATGGTATTAATGACAGAGAAGAAAGAGGAAAAAAATTAAATACAGTATTAATGTATTACAATTTAGTAACCAGATATAGTATAAGCAAAGTTTAGCTTTGCCTATGCCTATAATTTGTATAATTCAATTATTAAGAACATACATCTTTCCAGATCCTATAACTAGGACTTTTATAATCCTTCCTCCCAAAAAAAATCAATGGAGGTTTTGAGGATCGCACACATTAAACAGTAAATATGCACATAGCGTTATTGACAAATCAATAATTCTTCACTCTATGCCTTATATTCAATTAGCTGATGAAGTTTTATGGTGCTCAAGACTGACATAGTTGTTATACTTATGGAGACTTGTAGTATCTAGCATTGGAGAAAGATAATAAAGCCATTCTATAATAGATTTATCTAGAGCATTATTAGTTAAGGACCATTATAAATAGGGTTTACATATGTAGGGTATTTGCAGAATTTAGTCACAATTAAATACACAGGCAATGTCCTTTGACCACAGGTGTAAGTTTTATCTTACAAAAGCGGGAAATAAATTATCAGTGGATTACTAGTATGGCTATCTTTGGCTTTATTTAAGAACATTTCCTTATGAATTTCAATTTTAACTACTATTTATTTAAATGTAGCAAAGATAAGTATAAATAAATTATATATTACTTTTAAAATACAATGCTTTACTTAATTAGCAATAAGATTCTACTCAATTAAAAACTGTTATACTCATATATTATTCAAATATATATCAAAGTTTATGAATTTGTGTTTATGTACTTTAAATAAAATTACATGTGGTCATGTCTATGTTTATATTTATATTAAAACATGTATTTATAGGAAAGTATGGAAATCCAAATCAACAGTTCAGAATAATGAATATTCTTATATTTTGTTCTAAGTAATGCATATTTTTTCCTCAGACATGTTTCATACACACATTTACATGACTGTTAGCACTTAAAATATTCTCTATGTTTGAGATAAATAGGCTGTCCATTGAATTTTTTTTTTTCGAGAGGCAAATACTCAAGCAACCTAAGAACTATCACAACCTGTTTTGACTGCAAGCACTAAAGAGCATAGTTTGGTAAAATATGGTCAATTGATTAGTTACACTTTTGTTCCTCTAATGATATTTTTTATTACATTGTTTTTGCAGGTCGCCTCTCCTGTTTCTATTGTTGGACCTTATAACTTAACTCAGATGCTACTTTCTATAAAAAGTTTTACTAGACTCTTTTGCTTCAGTTTCTCCTATTATTTGTTTCCATAACACACATTTTCTCTGTTGTACTTAGGATAACTTTGGGAAATTCTAATTTAATTATCAGCCCATCTGAAGAGCCTCCCATCTTCACTTGCTCACCTCCTTATCTCTAATGTCTATCAAAGTTTAGGGTACTCTGCTACAGCTTGTCAGCCGAGTCCCTATTTAATATGATATACTAAAATAGAATGAGTTCCTATTTTGGTGTGATTAATTAAAATAGAATATTAAAAAAATGAGTAACTGAAGGAAAAATAAAAGACAGAGGATCTAGATAATTTCAACCTCATAGTTGCACCTCATGCATCTGCAGAAATTTGAATACTAATGTTTCAGTGTTTATTTCTGTTTGATTGATAAATATGTCTATAGTCATAAAACTTAAACATTATGACAAATATTTGGCATTTGGTGATATTTAGCTTTAGATCTAGGGTTATCACTTCTCTTTATCAAGGAAAATGTTTTGATCAGCACAGCATTTACCATTTCCATATCCTGTTAATATAGGCAAGAGCAGACAAAGAAACAGGCAGATGAATTGTGCTCCATCATTCTTCCTTTATGTGACGATATTCAAAATTCATTTTGACAGCTCAGATGTGCAAAAATACGTTATTCCTGTAATAATGAACTCAGTATAATGTATGGGTTCAATTTCATCTAATAGAGGAAAATGTCAAGGCGCCAAGTCAACATGTAAGTTTTTCAAGACAAAATTCAGTTAGTTGAGGTTCAGAATTCAATATCTTTCTGATTCAGAGGTCTGTCACTCCTTTCCACTAAGCAATTTCTATGCAGTGAAGAAATATGTACGTTATCCCTGGTATTTGGGTGCCAGGAACTGGTGTGCTTTTGATGCTCATGGTCTCTTCTTTGGGCTTTGCTACCTCGGTCTGAGCAGCCTCCTCATCTCAAAGCCAAGATGTTGTTTCAAACATTATTGCCCTTGCCTTTACCACTTAAAACCCACTAAGCAATTTCCCTCTTATCAAGGCTATATCTCACACAGAGAAATTTTCCTTTGAAGAATGATATTTCTATCACTGAATCGCAAATACTCACTTACTACTTTAATTCGTTTCTTTTCTATAGGCTGTTTTTCCACTCTTCTGAAGCAGCATTTCTTTAAAGCCCTATATCAGCTCAAAAGGCAAAAGGAACAGTTGCTACAAAGGAGTGAAACTTACAGAGTTTCCTATTAAAGATTTATACTCTAGATTCACAATCCAGATGTAAATTCTAATCGCCAATTACTTTATTTGAATGAATGACCACATTAGTAGCCACAGAATACAATAGCATCTTCTATTTGTTAATTCTCCAAATGTTTCTGTTCCAAGCTCCATTCCCCAGGCCCTGGGGAGAGTCTGATGAACACAGCAGAGAAAGTTACTAGCATAAAAGAGCTGATGCTTCAGATATAGTCCACAAACCCAGGTAAACAAAAAGATAATCTGAGATAGTTATAAAGGGTAAGAAAAAATATATACTGAATCTATTTCCAGATAGATTTAGCTGCTCTAAGACTAATATATTAAAATATAGTGACTAAAATAAGACAATAGATTTTCTCACATATGATACAGTATCATTCACACAGGACTTTGTCTCTTCCTATTGGTTTGCTAGCTATCAAAACCTTGTCCTTTGGTACGTAACTTTTACATAACTCTATTTTAGGCTACTCATGCTGAAAAAAACCCAGCTTTCCTCTTAATATCAAAACAATTCGTTGGAAAGGTATACAAACTCAGCTTACATACAGTTCTAAAAAGGGGGAATTTTCACATGTTGGTTGATCTCTGGCGTGGGGCATCAGGGAAAACTGCTATACAAAATAAGGGGTAGCCAAAGTGTCTCTATGGTTGCCGTCAATTCTGAAATGATTTAGCCATCAATTAAAGCCAGGTTTGGCAGAGACTAGCCACACTGCTTCCTGGTGGAGTTGGAGGCTTAAATGCTCATAGCTTGATCAGAAAGGTACGATCATAAAAAACAATTCATATTTACTTCTCTGTAATATAAATATATCTGAGAGACACAAGACCTTTACATGGTATATAATTTCAACAGACATTCTCCAGCAGATATTAATTTCCATGGTGAAAAAATTATAAAAGGAAATGATAATATGGGGCCAGGAAGATGGAAGATGTTAGACAGTTTAAACAAAAGAAGAGAAAGCCGTGGAAAAGCCTGGCTTTGTTTAGGACCAAGATGCAAGTATATGTTGATACATATACACACAGACACACATAAAAATGTGTCTAGGTAGAGGAGTAGAGAGATTTAGAGAGAGATCAAGAACCAAAATTATGGCTCAGCGCCTGTGGCTCAACAAGCTAAGGTGCCAGCCACGTACACCTGAGCTGGAAGGTTCGAATCCAGTCCGGGCCCGCCAAACAACAATGATGGCTGCAACCAAAAAATAGCCAGCATTGTGGTGAGCACCTGTAGTCCCAGCTACTTGGGAGGCAGAAGCAAGAGACTCGCTTGAGGCCAGGAATTGGAGGATGCTGTGAGCTGTGATGCCACGGCACTCTATCCAGGGTGTAGCTTGAGGCTCTATCTCAAAACAAACAAACAAACAAAAAGAACCAAAATTATGCTTAATTACCTATGAAAATGAAATATTTTCCTACTAACAAATATTTATATATTTTTATGTAATTATACTATTACAAGAAGAAAGAATCCCATATTTCTTAGGGGACACCAGAATCTTTATAGCAAGTATATTAAGTTGTATCAAAAAAAGATTTATCAGCTTGGCACCCATAGCTTAGTGGTTAGGGCACCAGCCAGATGCACCGGTGATGGTGGGTTGGAACCCAGCCGGAGCCTACTAAATAATAATGACAATAACAACAACAACAACAACAACAACAACAAAAAGCCGAGTGTTATGATGGGTGCCTGTATTCCCAGCTACTTGGAAGACTGAGGCAAGAGAATGGCTTAACTCCAAGAGGTTGAGGTTGCTATAAGCTGTGATGCCCTGGGAACTCCAAGGGCAACATAATGAGATTCTGTCTCAAAAAATATGTATAAATAAAAGATTTATCATGTCATAAATTAAATAGTAGAAGCACCCAAGAATTTTAGCCGTAGTTGGTAATCTAGCAGTCTGGGGTATTAAGGGAAAAAACAAACATTGTAGGAAGAATAATATGCTTCTAAAAATTTTATATATTCACAAATTTCATCAAAATGCTTTGATTTTCCCATCTATGTGTAAGCTCTGTGCTTAGCAATGAGTAAACTTTACAATTACATCCTAACTGTGGTTCTATAACAAGACATGGATGAAAGATGTGCCATCCCAGCTATAACTCCAGAAAAGATCGTATTTGCCTGCATAAATCAGATGTGCGGTGATGAGGGGATAATACCCGAAGGGAAAAATAGAAAACACAGTAAATCTCCTCCCAGAAGCAACTTCTTTAAATATTCCTATTTCTTCTGATATTGTTCAGCAAGCTTATGCTGTCGAGTGTTTTTCTCTGTTGCATGTTATCTCATTAATTCTTCCTATGGAAAATAAGAACTTAGCTAACTTTTCACCATCTCCAATACCAAATACACATTTTTTCTTATGCCTTCTTCCCCAAACAGTCATATCAAAAGAGTCAAAAGTTGTTGTAAACATTTATTTCAATATGCCTCTCTGCTTTTCTGTTTATTTTTGCTAATTTGGAAAAAAGATTTACTTACACCCTTGTTTCCAGAGCTTTTCTCACATTGTTATAATAATATTTCACTTTTATTTTTAATTTCTAAACTCTGTTTCTCTTAACTAATATTCCTTTTTTTTGATTCTGCGATTTTCACTAGTAAAATGTCTTTTCTCAAAAATATTTATAAAAACTTTATGTTTTATAAATATTAAATATTAAATTTTGTTATTATTAGAAAATCCTTATTTATCAGCTACACGAGAACTCCAAAATACTAATTGAAAGTACCGAGTACATGGGAGGGAGTGCTTGTCTTTTTATTGTAGTACTGTGTATTTACGTGAACACCAGCTATTTTCTTTTAGAAAGCTGAAATGTTATTGGTGGATCTTTTTCCCTTTACTGAAAAAGAGGGTAGAGGTGAGGACTCTATGTGATAAGGAAGAGTTTGGACAAGATTTGGTAAGCTGGAACCCAAGGATGAGTCAGACACATCTATGTTAGAGAAAACCAACAAATTGTCAGGAGAACAAAATATAAAATTCAACTTTTTAAAAACGGTGCTTTAAAGTTATTACTTTAAATTCCCAGTGAAAGTTCAAAATATAAAATAGTGGATGGTAATGGAACTTCGGGGAGTAAAAGATCAATGCAATCTCTGACAAAGTGAGTACAAAACAGTCAAGTCTTCCAAGAATTGGTATTAATGCTGTTCTCAAACCATCAATTTTGCCTCTTTCAAAAAAAATCATCTTGAGCTCTCCCTTTTTCAGGCTAGATTCTGTGGCTTGCTATTATAATCACTATCACTTGTCAGAGAAAAGACACTTGTGCACACAAAGAGAGAAAATGTTCTTATACCTTGATTTCTTGACTACAGACATCAAGGAAGCAGTTGGCGTACTCTGCCTGACAATCCTACTTCTTCTAATCAATTCTCTTTCTCAGTATCCTAGCCTCCCATGTCTAGCTTTCTCATCTCTTTTTAAGCCTTTATTAGTCCCTCCACTGAATTTTCAACTATCTTTGCTTCTTATATCCCTGAGAAAACAATAACTGCCACAACTTCTTTACTTTTCCACTAAGAACTGCCAATCTACATGCATCTTCATTCAGAGACTGTGTTTTCTCTCGGTTTCCATTTTTATGTTTATGGTAAACCCTTTTACTGCTGTATGGATTCTTCCTTTATCACCTGCTATTAAAAAATATTTATCTTTCAACTATTTTCTGCAGTATAATTTTTTTCCTTTATGTTATCTGACCACTACCAGCAGATAAATATTAATATTTACCTCTTTTTCATCTCATTTTTAGATCTTTTCTTTTTAATCATTTCCATTAGCCTTTTTCCTTTATCTCTTCTTTTTAAAAAGAATCAAATCTTTTATCTATGGTGAATGTCCATTTTCTCCCTTCCTGTCTTTTTTTCAAGCCCATTTCCCATCACACTTGAAATCCCAAGACTAAAATCACACCTTTCTTGTGGTAGGCCACCACTGATTCCCACAATGTCAAATTCAAAGGCAAATTCTACTTCTGCATCTTAGCACATTATCAGCAGCATTTTACCCATTCCTTCTGCATAAAATATTTTCTAAATGTGGACTCTAGTTTTCACAATTTCCAATTTCATTATTTTATGCTACCATCAGTAATTGTTTAGAACTAGTCTTTTATTAGGGTTGGCATAGTGACTTGAGGTGGTTTCTGAAATAATTGGCAAGAACTAGTGAACTTTTAGCAAGAAAAGCAAAATTTATTAACAACTTACACAACAAATCAGACCCTGTCCTGGTGACTGCTGGTTCTGTGGAAAGCACAGTTTGGGGTTTTATACACAACTTAAGAGGGGTATCAACACTTCTTAGAAGTCTCCCAGGGTCTTTAACTCTGTACTCAAAATAACCCACAAGAAGGGCTTAATCAGCCTCATTCCCATAATAGCCAAGGTCAGCCTAACCCAGAACAATCCGGAATAGCCTAATCATATTCATCTTCCTTCCTGTTCACATCTACCTAATTAACTAACACTTTATTTGCATTCAGTAGATAAATTCACTTAGTGGAGTTTCATCCACGTATTTGTGATTGAATTACATAACTGTGCTGATAATTCCCAAATTGATTTTATGAATCTTGCCCTCTCCCCTGACTTCCTGAATGGTATACTCAAAGTATTCATTCAAGTAGCCACATTGCATCTTAAACTGATCCAGAACTGAGGATTTATCCTGCCATGTTCTACCATCAGTGTTGTCCTTCTCGCTGAATGACATCATTAATTACCTGTGTCTCAGGCCAAATTTGTGGAGTTATTCTTAAATCTTTGCTCACCTATCATCATGCTATTAGAAATACTAGCTATATCTTCAAAATGTTTTTATTGAACCACTTCTCACAAACCCTCATTATATTCTCCCTAGTCTACGCTGCCATCATCTATTGCCTCAAATATAACATCCTAGTTTGTCTCCATCTTTCTCTCTTGTCCGGTTAAATGTTTCCTTTTCAGCACCCAGATGATCATTTAAAAATATAAAGCAGATCATTTTACTCTCAAGTTCATTATCTTCCTTGGCTCCTGTAATGCTTGAATGAAACAGATACCCCTTAGTTTGGCCTGATAAATCCCAGTAATCTGTCCCACCTGGCTACCTCTCTGATCTCATTTCCTTCTACATTCTCCCCCATTCCCACATTTGGCCTCAGCAGTTCATTTGGCTGTGGATCAATTTCCTCAGTTATGGGCATGGTTTACTGCCTTATTACATCAGTTTTCAAAGGCAGATTTATCTTAGAAGCTTATCTACATGTATAAAAATAATACTATGTGACCCTATCTGTATCTTTTTTCCTGTGTAGCAATTAGCATTTCTCATCATTTTTTCACTTAATTTTCTATCTGTTTATCTATTTTTATCTTTTACTATTAGAATTGAATCTCTTTGAAGGCAAGAATTTCTTTTGCTCACTGTTTTATCTCAGTGCTTATGAAAGTTCCTGGGAGACAAGTCTTTTGTTAGTAAAAGAATATTTCACACTTCAAGTAATCTGATTTCTGAATTGTATTCAATTTCCAATTTTTGCATGTTAATACACATAATTGCTTCCTGATTGTAGACGTTTATTGTTTTCTCTTTTTATTTTCTTTCCACAATACCAAAAACATTATTTTAATGCATGTGAATATTCAATAGAAAATAAAAGTCCTACTTTTTAAATGGTCGCTCGTTGACACTGTGGCAAACTAACCAGAGAATGTTTTACAACAACGAAAATCAGGCTTGTTCTGAATTAAAAGCATATATACATGAATCGTAACATCAATTCTAAATTCAGAAATGATATACTTTGATTTAATATTACAAAGTAAAATTGTTCTTTGTAATAAATCTATAAGTGAAGTGATATGTAAAATTTACACCTTTATATTACTCATTAACCCGTAATAAATCTTTCTAAAATGAAACCAATAGCAAAGTAAGCCAATTGACTTTTCATTAGCAATTCTTTATGTGATATAAAACAATTTTGAAGCAGTTAATTGTTATACCTTACAAAATAAGATACTAAAATTAATGATTATAGATACTATTCAAAACACATAAATTATCATAAATTTATAGGTCATTATCCATTTATATCTAAATTTCTAGGGTAGCAGTATTTGTATGTCATAAATGTGACCATCTGATATTTATTGGGCTTAAAGAAACTCTAGCTACATCTTTAAAATCTACTTTTATTTTAAAACCAATACATGTATTATTATGCAAGAAAATGTGAATAAGAATGACCCTAAAAACCAGTGAGTACCAAAAGTCATAGTTACTGAACAATTCAACTATTTTAGGCATAATGTGGTTCTCAGTCCTAGTAGTTCGGTTTTTCTTTTTACTAGGTTCTAACCAAGGCTGAGCACTCAAATGACAGGCTTATGTAAGGAGACTCAATAACTTCCGAAGTACATGGGTGTTTGGCAAAGTCAACACAAAGAACTACACCTAAGACACCATGTGAGAACACTGTAGTATTATCTCGGGTATAAATGTTCTTGCTGATGTTGCAGAAAGGAATGTCAGAACGTCCCCACACTCAGGCAATAGTGGAAGGTTTATTGACTGAAAGTGGACTGGCTTAGGAAAGGCTTGTGCAGAAGTGAATGTACATTCTCAAGAAAGGGAGCAGGCAGGCTCAAGAAGGATAACTGCCCTGAATCCTGAGTGTTTTTGTTGGTTGACGTCAAAGAAGGCAGGATGGTCAGTGTTCATTCTGGCCTTATTCTTAGTTGCCCTATTTTTCCTGTTGTGGGAGAGGGGCAAAAATACAATGTTAATTTATTATAATTCTAATATAATGGGGGAAAGGTCACTTTGTACCTCTGCACTGCAGGAAAATTAATCCCTTCTTTTCTCTCCTTAGATCCGTTTGGTCAAAAGCTATTCAAGCCAGCTGATTAACTTTCCCTTCCCTCCTCCTTTGCTCATACCTACTCTGACAATCCTACCAATCGCCCCATGGAAAAAGTAATTTTAGTGCAAACTGAGGGAAGAATTGGGTGTACACAGGCTACTTTAAATAAATTTTACATAACTGGCCAATTGGAGGATTGGAGACTGCTGAATGGTGAAGATTTGGGAGCACATGGACAGTGGCACACCTACTGGTGTTATTCTGGAAACAGCCTTTGTAGTTCCCGTGGGAGACACAGAAAATTCCTCTGGTACGTGGGCTGTATTCTTTTGGGTAGCCTCTGATTTCAGCTACAATCGGAATGAGCAATTCTGAGTGATCTCAGCTCACTTCTTAAGAGCAGTTTTTCCTGTAAGTGCTTCCTCAGTCTTTGCTTCTCTCAAGGATCTTCTCCTACTGAGTTGGAACCACTTTAGCTTACACACATGCATAAAATATGAGAAGTCAGTGCCCCAAGACACCCTTCAAACAACGAGATCTGGAATGCATTATGTAAATATCCTAACCACCTGCTTTACATGTGGAAAACCTTGATTGTATATTTTCACTTCCTATAAGGTCACTAGATAATCATATTCTCATTGTCCCTAATAATCATGATAAGGCTTCTTCTGCTGACTTTTCATCATCCTCTGGTCTTATCTCCTCACTTCCTTATTAGCATTGCTTAAGTTCATCTACCAAACACATTACTGTCCACAGTCTTCACCTCAGGTTCTGATTTCAACAGAATCCAGACTAAGACAAGGGGTTTATGACATGGGAAGAGCAATCCAATAAGAAAACCCAAGATGAAGGCCTATAACATATTTTGCACTTTTGAAGTATGAAAATTCTTGCCATCTGTAGGTAGGACATTGCCATATGAAGAATAGATTTTCTGTATTTAGCTAGAAAGGGAAGAAAGAGAGTGTAAGAAACTCAAATTCTACCTCTTTGAGTTAAGCGAACCAGAATTAATTCATCTATGGAAACTACAGAACTAGGCTATAATTCCCACAGTCGCCTAAAACATCATGCTGTTATTGCAGGAAGACGAGGCCCAGTGGAGAGAAAGAGCACTAAAACAACATGTTTATATGAGGAAGGGCTTTATTTCAGCTGGCAGAAGAGTGGCACAGAAGAATTCAAAATGACCATGCTCCCCAGCTGGCTCAGTCTTCTCCCTTTAACTCCAGTCAAAAAAGTTCTGGCCCACGGTACCTTTCTCATTGGTCAGCTTGAATCAAACTGAAGAAATGGGCTCTGGCTTTTGTAGAACCATGGGCTTTCACAGAAGAGGAAGAAAGGGTCAGGCTACAGGTCCCGGGAAGTTAAGTTATTATAAATTCCAAAGAGCCGAGTCACCATGGGGAAGACCTCGCAGGTGTATCCTTAGCATCTTTTTGAGAAGAACTCGTTCTCTTAGATCTTAGTTTTTTGGGTATCCTGTCTCATTGTGTCTATACGGAGACAATATTATTACTCTTGAGGCTGAAGTATTCTTCAGTGTATAAATGACAACTAATGGCATCACCAAAAAGTCAGTGATTTTCATCTGTAACTTAGTACTGTCATTATTCACTGAATATTTAGTGTTTCATTCAATCTGGCCCAATTTAAAGAAGTCTTAAAGCAATTTAAAATCAAAATATAAAAGCATGACCTGGCAGGTCAACTGTGGCTTTTAATAAAATAACACATGGAAACCATTATCCATTAGAAAGCAAAGAACTTTGGAAATATTTGTGATTTAAAGTCTTGACCCCGGGGGAGGAGCCAAGATGGCAGGCTTTAGCCAGCTTTCTGCAGACGCTCCTGTCCAGAAGGAGAGTTAAAGGACAGAAATTTAGTGAGAAAGCCAACGGTTTGGAGCTGAGCCAAGAGACAAGTTTGAGGAAGGCACATCAACCCTGCTGGAGTGACCTGCAACCCCAAGGATACAAATAAAAGGTACAGAGCACATCACCAAGCAGACGGGAGTCCCCTCCCCCAAGAGAACAGCTTGCAGTATACGCCATACCTCCATACAAACAAGTGAGCAGAGTTCAGATATCCTCCCACTCTACCCCACGGGAGAGACCCTCTAAAAACTGGACTTCCTTCCCCTGTGCTG
>CAUYON010170311.1:0-40157 GCA_963573935.1 Arctocebus calabarensis
GTTTCATCTCTATCCTCTTCCATTTCTCATGTGTCTTGGTCTCCCCTCCCTTCTCCTCCCCAGCCCCCCCCGCGGCACCCCCGCCCGCCCCTGGGCACCCCCCGCCCCCCCGCGCCACCCCCGGCCCCCCCGCCGCGCCCCCGGGCGGGCCGGGGAGGCGACGGGCGGCGAGACCAAGACACATGAGAAATGGAAGAGGATAGAGATGAAACAAGATTGGCCTCAAGTGTTGATGATTACCAAAATTGAGTGAGTGGTCTCTCTTTCTATGTGTTTCAAATTTTTTGTAATAAAAAAGTATAACAGGTGCAATAGAAGATAAACACAAACAGGGGCAAGGAAAGGACCCTCCAATGTACATGGCAAATCAGAAATATAAAAGGTATCGTTGTGCTGTTTAAAAGCTACCCCTTGAACAGAAAAATTTGAGAAATGTAGTTATTAGGAAAAAAATGTTATTTGAAAGTTCCCCCTTCAAAGAAAAATGTGTAAGATAAGCAGGAAAATTTGAACACTGACTTGATATTTTATATTAGGGAATCTATTAAATTATTTGGTGTGAAAAATGGTATTGTGATTTCATCTAACTTTTGGAGACACTGGGAAGTATTTCTAGATGAAATGATATATCTGGGACTTATCTCAAAATAATCAGGGCAGAGAGGGAACATATGGGGTGGAGAGGAAGGAGATCGGCTCACGTGTTGGTAATTGTGGAAGTTGAGAGGTAGGTCCCTGAAGATGTTATACGGGTCTATTTTTGCATATGTTTGACATTTTTCTTAAAAATAGTAAATAACAAAAAAATAGTAAATAACTATATACAATCTATAAACCATCTTTACTTAGAAGCAACGAAGATATTGCACCATCTCCCATCAGGCTTGTATATCGTGCCCAGGGCCGTTTCCTGAATGCTAACAACAATAGTTCACAGCCACAGACCACTTACAGCCCTGGGCTAAATCCTTCACCTGCGGAATCATCAAGCAACGGCACCATAGCCTTAGGAGTTGGGTTTTTTAAAGTCAACTGCACCTAGAGATATTGAGCCATTTCTGTGGCTATGGCTCAGAGACTCAGAGGGGTGAAGGAATCTGCTTAAGGTCACACAGCTAAGAAGTGGCAGAGCTAAACCCAGCATTGATTCTAGGGCCTGTGTTCTTCTGCCCCACCACACACACACACACACAAGCTTGATGGAATTGTCAGAAGCTCAATAGCATATTTTCAATAAATGAACCAATCCTTTAAGGCATCTGGTACAGTACTGGGTACATAATAAATACCATAAATGAGCCCCAAATCAAGCTAAATAAACTAGGACCCCACACCACAAGAAGGACAAATCTTATAGACAACTCTTGAGCAAAACAAGGTAGTCACAAAAAGCACATGCTCTATTTTCTGTTGAAATGAGATCCAAAGCCAGGCAAAACAAATCTACAGACATAGATGTCAGGGAATTGCCCTTGGGGTACAGCACCTCCAGGATAGACTACAAGGGGGCTGGTGTGGGCTAATGTTCTGTCATATCACTGTGTTCACTTTTCGCCAACTCACAAGCTACACACCAGTGCTAGGTGAAATTTCTTGGATGTAAAGTACATTTCATTTTTCCTTCCTTTTATCTTTAATTGTGATAAAATACACCCAACATAAAATTTACCGCCTTAACCATTTAAATGTGCAGTACAGTAGTATTAATATATTTATATTATTGTGCAATAATCAAGACTTTTTTTTTAATGGTAGCCATTACACCCAATGAGGCCGGGAAAATATTTTTTTTTTTTTTTTTGTTCCAAGCAGCATGGCAAGTAAGTGGGCTCTAATGACCATGTTGATAAAGTTGCCTTAAAAGAAAAAAATAGCAAAAAAAAAAAAAAGAAAAAAGACACATAAGTCTCCATTTCCAGAGACCCTGTCTAATCTAGGACTTAAGAACACAAACAAGATTAAGCACAAAGATTCAGTCTCTATCCAAAAAAGGAGAGAGCAGAGCAGGCTAGCATCCCCTGGCTTTGATGCCTCTGATAGTTATGATGTGCGAAATCTGCTTTGGTCAAAACAAAGGAGGAGGAGGCCTGAGAAGCCTGGGCTCGACAGCTACAGTGGTGTTTCTCTTGGACCCTAATTCCCTGAGATATCTGGAGTGGGATCAGTGGGACTGGTTCTTTGGTTAAATCCATCTGGAAAGTTGTTCCCCCCCCCTCACTGAGATGCAGAACCCACATCAGGACATCTATGTTCCCACCAGATCCGGACATCTCAAAGCTGCCTCACACCTAGGAACTCGGGAGCCCCAAAACATAAGGCCACATTTCGCCCTTGAGAAATTCAGTAAGACTAGAGCGTTCATCACATCAATGCTAGTACAAGTACTAGCTATCATCTCATTTAATCCCCTCAAAAACCCCAAAAGAGACACAATTACTCCTCCTTTACAAGGGAACTGAGATACAGAGAAGTAATTTGCCCTTATTATGTGGCTAGTTATGGAGGAATCTGAATAAAGATACATTTTTAGAGAACTTGGATCCTTTGCCCACCTTCTTTTCAGAGATTGAAGGCAGAAGAAAACATAGGCACCGCACTGGACGCATCCTGAGCCAGACTTGGCAACTGGGAGGCTCCAGATAACTTGGTTTTATTGTGATAAAGACTTGCCTCTGTGTGTATCTAGAGCCCTGAGTTTTCAAAATTTGGGGAAATGACAGTGAGACAAAAAGTTATGAGGTCAGGACTTAGAGGCACAGGGAGGAATGGAGAGTAGCTTGTGAATTGCGGCTGGGCTCAGCACCAGCGACATGATTCCCCAGCCTGCGCTGAACTGAAGCTAAACTCAGCCTGCGGCTCCCTGCTGCGGTCCTTCCTTTACAGCACTGTTTCCTTGACCTTGGCACTACTGGTCCTTGAGCTGGATCATTCTCTATTGCAGGGGCTTATCCGCTACACTGCAAGGGTTTGGCAGCACCCCTAGCCTCTACCCACTCCGTGTCAGGAGCACATCCCTCTCCTCAATCATGACAATCAAAAATGTCTCCACATACTACTAGATGTCCCCGGTGGGGCAAAACTGCCCCCAGTCTAGAACCACATCTATAGATCAAAAAAATCAAAAGCTTTCTTGGGAAAGATGGTTCAAGTTGAAGGCAGTTGTCACTTAGTCAATCCCAACCTGGAATGGGGATGGCAGAAGGTCAGACAGGTGGAGTGTGGAGACAGCAGACCAGAGACAGAACACCAGATGGCCCAACCCCAGGGCACGCTCTACTGGCCTTGTTCCTCCTCTCTGAGCCCCCCTTCTCCTGTGCCCATATCCAAGGTCCTGAATCAGAGCCAAGGGCTAAAGGGACTCTCTGGAATTATTATACAGAACTGATAGACATCAAGTACAGTTCATTGATTCAGGGCTGCTCTCAAATGTCTTGATGAAAGCAGAAGACCCTTAGCAAGGCATGACACATCTGAGTGTGTCATCCCTGCTCACAGTCCCGTCCTCACCAACTCACTGCTTCATTCTCTGAAAATAAATGAGCTGTTCATTAGCATATGGAGGACCTCAGGACTGGAAGTTACAAGCCTCAGCCCTACCTTGAACTCACTGGATGACTCTGGGAAGGTCACTCTACCCCTCTGGGCCTTTGTGTTTTTCATTTAGAAAAAGTAATGGGCTGGCCTAGCTCTTCCATTCTATGGTGCATGCGATTCCTGGTCAAAGGGTTAAAATGAGACCAAATGAGAATGTTCAGCTGCTTTCACTTGTTTCACTATCGGTTTAATTTTCCCCAGAGGAACTCAGCAAGAAGAGATCGTGCCCCTCCACTTAGGCATTAATGAAAAATAAATACTGCAGAGCCCAAAGAGAACAGGATTTGCACATCAACAGGCTTGGTCAATAGCTTCCCTTGGGATTTTACTGCCAAGCCATTGGCTCAAGAATTTGGACCAGAGACATAAACCCAAATGTCACTGAGGGCCAGGTGAGCAAAAGAGTGACCCAAATCAGAGGTTAAATTATTGCTCATATTGTAAATGCCACAGAGGCAAAACGAAAGTTCTCTGAACCTGGTATGCAGCCTACCAGGAGGAGGGTCCTCTGCAGCTGAGATCCTAGGAGTTTCAAGGCCTGGGCCAGGCATTGGGAGCCACCGTATTAGCAGGAAATGGGGAGATGAACTGGTCACTCTAAATTCACCAGCTCTCCAGTCCCTACTCTGTCCCAAGGAGGCAATGTGGACTCTAAGTCTATTATTAATCATAACTCCTGTATTTATTGGGCCCTTTCTGATCATTGGGTTTCAGACCACGGAATTTCCTACATTCACCATCTCATTATAAGTGTTTGATAAGGTGGGTGTTATTTTTTACTCCCCTTTTCCTGCTAAGAATAATAAAAGTCCTGAAAGGTAAATGACAGCCTCTCACTTGTGAAAGTTGGAGGCAGGATTTGAACACAGATCTGTCTGATGCTCAATTTTCTCTTAGCAGAAAATCTTTCTTGCCCCTGCCTCACCCTGTCTTGCCCATGCCAAGGGCATGGTCCTAAGGCAGCCCAACCTCACCATAACAGGACAAAGTGAATGGTGAACCTGTCACTTTATTGTCCCCTTATGACATTTACCTAATTATCCAAAGACCATTTGTTCTGAAAGTCACTCCAGGAGTTAGTTCTTTTAATTAGTAAAACAAAAGTATTTTATCCACCCAACCAGGAGAATTTGGTTGGCAAAAGTGACAGTCACTCCATGGAAGATGCTTTTGGAAGAGAGCAAGAACTGGTCATTTCTGACCCTAATAGTCATCTGTGTTTTGTATGTTATAACTCTGACACAACACAGCTTAAAATAAATGTACAGTCTCCTACTTGACTGTTAGAAGTTAAAATCTGCAAGGTATTTAGAGAACCATTCAGCAATACCTATTGATTTTAGGTGTGTATGCCCTTTAATTTAGCAAATGCATTGCGGGGAATTTATCCTACAGATAAACTCACATAATTACACAAAAAGCCCAAGCCTGGAAAAGTGAGCAGGTAAGTTCTATAGCCATTCCTCAGCAAATTTGATGAGTACTGTTCCTCCTGAGTGCCTGAGTCCCTGACAGAAGCCAGAGATGTCTGACCTCCCCTTTCAGGAACCATCGACAACTTCTCCCTCTGTCCTCTGATCACATGTAAGTTCTCAAATTCTTGCTTGGCCTTATCCAAACTTAGTCTTTCCTCCATTGTGTGGTTAAATGTTTAAAGGTCAGAGGTGGCTAGTAAAAGGGTCACCCCATCGCAGGTGAGCCCTTAAAAGATGCCATCAACACCCTAACAAATCACAAATGGGCTGACGTTACTGGAGTTAGGAATGTTCCCCACCCAGGCAAGGAAGTGTGGCTGTGCTAAAGTAGAAGAAGAGTCTAATCAACATTTTGAGCCCAAATAGGAATTGGGTTTATGAAAACAAATCACAGAAAAGAAAAATTAGGACCAAGTTTCTCCCTTCTGGACAGACCACACAACAGACTCTGCTAAGTACCATATGGCTCACTGAGCAAACTCCATGACATCTCTGGTCTTATTTACTATGAATAACCATCTGCTGAAGTTTGCCAGGAGCCAGCACCGTGTTAAACTCTTGATACACATGATCTCATCCCAAAAGGGTAATAATCCCTTAGGCTCTCGACTTAAAGATACTGATTTATAGACTCCCATCTTCCTTCCTGGCTAGTTGAGCTACTTTGAGCAACTTATTCAGACTCCATCTTTGTTCATCAGGGCCAGTGTCTACTCCAAAGAGTTGTTGTGAAAACTTAGTAAGATAATGCCCGCAAAGGGTTTAGCATGTTGCCTGGCAGAAGTGCTCAAAAATTAGCTATTCTCATTAGCCTCAATTTACAGATGGGAAAACTGAGGTTTAAGAGGGATGATGTAGGTATTCCTAAGTTTGTATGTGACCTAATGATTCTAATTGATTTAAAATTGGACTTGGTTTTCCAGAAAAATCTACTGTATATCCAATTTTAGAATTACACGGTTATGTCTAGCACATAAAACCCACCTGTTTGGATTCAGTGAGCTTCAGAGAGAAGACAATTTCTCCCCCCCAGAAACAAGACTGCCAAATAGGAGGGGGTGGAAAACAATAACCCCAGTTCATCCTAAATGTCTTCTCCTCCACCCGTTCCCCAAGGGGAAGGTCAAGGCAGAGAAATCTGCAGAGCCACAACCAATAAGGCTGCAATGCAAGGCTGGGTAACTAATGAGGGGGCCAGGGACAGCCTCATGGAAAATGCTTCCATAAATGGGCATGTTTGCCTCAATCTCAGCCCTCCCACAGAAAAGTAATGATAACAAATCCATAACAAATACCTTGTACGGAATACCACATCTATTTCAGACATGATAATAAAAAAACATAATGTTTACAAGGCAAGCCCAAAGGCTTCTCAAAAAAAGCCCAGCTAGTTCATGTTCTGGACTCTTGGAATGGCATCCCACCTAAGGTCATTGGTTTCAACTAGATCATCACCCCACCAGAGGGGCAAACCGCACATTTTAAGTTTGCAAAAGGTCAGTTTATGTTTTCTTCAAAGAGAATGATAAATAGTCCACTGGAAGCATTTGGTCCCACAGAAACCTGCCTCCAACTGGAAGTTTTAGTCCATGGTACAAAAAAAAGACAATGGAGTCAAAGGTATAAACTTGGCATTGGAGAAATCTGGGAATGGGTTCCACTACTTACCAACCGTGTGACACTCGGGCAAGTTACTTAACCCGTCTGGAACTCAGCTGCCTTATACGCTAAACAGACATCATAAAGCCTCCCTCGTGAAGTTGTTCCAATGATTAAATGAGATATATTAAAATGGTAGCTTTCTCAGCGCAAAGACTGCTTCTCCTTCCAACAAAATTCAATATCTTAAGTCACACCCTGCCGTCCTGACTTTCAGCATCTTCAAAGTTCCCTCTCTTTAAACAATTCTAAAATTGTATCTTTAAGTAAACCAAAGAAATGAAGAGGCAGGCAGAGAAAGCAAAACAATGCAAAGCAGCTTGCTGTCAGCCTCCCTTACTTTTGCCAAACCCTGAAATAGTTCACAATCAAATCCCTCAGTTCTCAATACTGCTACTAAATGCTCTCCGCATTAGGTTTCTAAATACTTTCTTTTTGCTTCTTGACAAGCATAGTACCTATCCTCAAGAGGCAACATCCTCACCAGTTCTTTGTGCCAGGAAAAAACTTAAAACAGGCAGTAGCCACACTTTCTCTCATTTTGCCCACTTGGTTGGGCATAAGAGTAAAAGGCATACTGACAACTGCGGGAAATGTACCTAATGCACCTGCAGGTCATGAATGTAAATGGAGACTCTGGGTCCACCTGGGTATCTGGGGTCCCTGGGGTCAACCTGGATGAGTTTTTTTTTTTAATTTTGAATGGGTGGGGTCTGGAAGAAAGAATCACAACCAGCCTTATCTCCTTGGTGTTATCAACAGGGACATCCTCTAGAGCAGTGGTTCTCAACTTTCCTAAAGCTGCAGCCCTTTAATACAGTTCCTGTGGGTTGAGACCCCCCAGGTTGAGAGCCGCTGCTCTAGAGGAAAAACACTCCCCTTTCTGCTGACCCTATGCCCATGAGTTTTTAACTGATTTAATACATTTTCAAACACAACTGAGCAATGCATACAAATCCATTTGCAGCCTCACTTTGCTCCCCTGTGACAGCAAATGACTTTGCAGCAAAGTTTAGCTGCGCTTTTATGCTATGCACACACGCAAAAAAGTGAGAAGCCTGATTGTTAAAGCTGGACCTCTGACATTTCTTAAAAAGGGTATCTTAAAAATAAAAAGAAAAAAAGGGTATCTTCTAGATCTGCCTCACAAGAATTGGGTAGGACTCTTGGGAGGGGGGTTGTTATTTTTTGTTTGTTTGTTTTCAAGACAGTTTTACTGGTGATTCTAGCACAACTGGAGTTGGGTCCAGGCACTGGTGACTTCAAGAGCACCTCCAAAGCGGTACTTCTCATTGGCAACCTTGGGAAATGCTGATGAGGAGAAAATCTAGAATGATCTAGGCTAATAGGGCAGGGAGAAATGAGAAATCTCACCCCTACCTGCCTGTCATCCTCCTTAAGAGGATGATGATAACGGAGACCCCTCAGCGCTCCCCAGCCCCTGTAGAATACACTATAGGACCCCAACCCATTCTGCCCCCAGGAAGACCGCCACTACTTACAGATCTCCAACTGGGGGCTAGTGGAGAAGAAACTGGTTGGAGAGCTCAGATCTGGCACACCTCCCAGGCCGGGGCGTCCAAATCTTCCTGTGTGCCTCGGATGCCTCTCTTTATAGCCTGGGAGCTGCCCATGGGTGGGAAAGGGGAGGCAGCCAGGGGGCGGAGAGGAGGAGGGCTCTTCCCTACGCACTCCTCAGGGTCCGAAAAGCGTCGCTGTTGGCCGGGCCCTTGGGCGCACCTGGAGGCGGCTGGAGAAGTGGGCGCAGCCCGCAGGGGCTTAAGGGCTGGGGCGTTGCGGGCCAGGGCTGCACCCGGAGTCTCCCCCCGGCCGGGAAGCAGTCCCCAAGGCTTAAAGTCCCTAGAGAAAGGGGTTGAGCGGCAGCGTGTATAGGGGATGCTTGAAATTTCTTCCCTGAATAGATTCCAGCTGCACAGGTATTAACCTCTTCCTCCCCACTCTGGGTCCGTGGTGGGTCTAACTTGACAGATTCTTCTCCATGCCCCATTTTATTCATCTCCCACAGCATGGAAAGGGGGCCGACTGAGCTGCACGGAAGATGAGGAAGTTCAGTTTTTTGAACTTTGCAAAGTGCAAGACAGGAGCGCCCTCCCACCCCCACTGGTCCTTGCAGGAAGGGAAGTTTTTACTTTTCCCAACTTCCTATCCACGTCCACCCACACTGCTATAACCCAAATCAAATCAATTTGGTTTTATTTATTTATATTATCAAAATAATCCCGCTGTTGTCATTTCAGCCCCCCTGCCCCTTCCCTCGGCGTACAGCTCTCTAGCTGTGTGACCTTGGGCAAGTCATTTCAGGTCTCTGAGCTTCAGTGTCTGCAAATGCGGGATGGGGAGCGGGGCGGGGCGGGGATGATTAGTTATGGAATTTGCAAGGTGCGTGTGGAGTGAGTGTGGGTGTGAACCGTTTCCCTCACCTGCTCCCCTCCCCTAAGGACTCCTGAGTTCGCTCCCTGTCTCTCCCTGGCCCTTGCTGGTCCCTGTGTCTGTGTGTCTTTCTCCCGTGAGACTGACACTGTCTCTCCATCACCGTCTTTCACTCGGACACATGCTGTCTCTTGCCCTGCCTTTCGCCCTGTTATCTCACTGCCACTGTCCCTCCCCGAGTCTATCTCTGATCTCGGTCTCTCCGCAGATCTACCCCTGTCTCTGGCCTTGTCTCCCCGGCTCCTCGTCTTCCCCGGGTCTCTCTGCGCTGTCGGTCCGCAGACGCACACACTGGCCATAAAAGGAAGTCGCGGCGGTGCGCTGGCCCCGCGCCAGGCCGGGGACCCGCAGGCAGCGCGGGCGTCGCTCCCCGCGCAGCCCCAGGGTCCTCCCTCCCCCGGGGGGCTAGGGGCGCTGGGCGGGAGACAACCCAAAAAGGGCAGGCGCGGGCTCCTTCCAGCAGGAATTCCCAGCGCCGCATACCAGCCCCGGGCCGCCCGCTCCCCCTGACTAAATATGGAGCCGAGCGGGCTCCTGGCGCGCGGGGCGCGGGGGAGGGCGCCCCGCCGGCTGGGAAGGGAACCCCTGTGCGTGCGGCAGGGCCCGAAGCGGGCAGTCCCCGGTGCCACGTGGGCTTCAGCGGCTTCAAGACAGAGGGTGTGGGGAGAGAGTTAAAGTCGGGCAGACTCTGGCCAGGCTGAGTACTTGGCATACACCTCGTGTCATTCAACAACTCCTCCCTTCCCAACCAAGTGCGAGGAGAGCCTTTGTTAATACCCCCATTTTGCAGGAGAGAAAAGTGAGTGTGGGCAGGGGTGAAGGAATTTGCCCTTGCTCTCACTGGGACAGTCGTGGATTGGCGCTGTAACTGGAGCCCACGCCTTCGTGATGCTGAGGTTCGCTTCGGAGAGGAGGCCTTGAGAAATGCCCAAATTGGCCTTGAGGATAGGGGCAGGTCACAGAGAGGAGACGTCTGAGGCTGAGTCTGCAGGTGCCGCTTTCTAGCTATTTGACCATGGGCATCTAGCTTTGCTGTTCTATGACTCAGTTTCTCTACCTGTCAAATGGGAAGAACATCAGTTACTTCGTGGCTTTCCATAAGCAGTCCTCAAGAAACCGAGCAGAGATGCACTGGGCCTTGGGGACATAAGAACCAGTCCTGTCTACTATTTTACTGCAGGTTCCTGGTCCCCTCTGCAGAGCTCTGCTTCCCAGACCCTCCGGGTCCTTTCATCTTTCCAACATCAAGTTCACCGGGTTCTCACCCTTGAAAACACCTGAGCCCAGTCCCCCGTCCCCCAATGGGGCTTAACCAGAGAGTCAAGGACACACAGAATTCAGCTGGCTGGGGAAAAGAGGGATAAAGCTCTTCAGAAAATGATGAATGAGCTGCTTCCCACAAGCCTTTAACATTTGCACTGTAAAAGGAGTGGAAATTGTCCCTGCATGAGTACAGAATGATATGGAGCAAAGAAGAGAGAAAACTGAAGTCCATCACCACCTTCCTGTTCTGGAAAGATAATCCAGATAATCCACCTGTTGGTCTCAAAGTAAGAACTGGCATTTTTAGCAGAGGCGTTATCATTGTTACTTCCAATAGGATTGCATTTGATTATTTAAAGATCTTGTTGATATCATTATTATTTTTTTTTTGAGACAGAGTTGCACTGTCACCCTCCGTAGAGTGCTCTAGCATCACAGCTCACAGCAACCTCAAACTGGCCTAAGGGATTCTCTTGCCTCGGCCTCCCAGTAGCTGGGACTACAGGTGCCCACCATCATGCCCAGCTATTTTTTATTTTTATTTTTTGCAGTTGGCCCTGGCTGGATTTGAACCCACCAGCCTCGATGTATGAGGCTGGTGCCATAACCACTGTGATACTGGCGCTGAGCCAGACCTTGTTGATATTTTTTAAAAGAGAATAATTATGTTATTAACTAGTGGGGACTTTGTAACAAACACTCCATTTTACTACATTGTTACCTAATCCTTATAGCAACCCTATGGAGTAGGTACCTTTCCCCCCATTTTACTGTTGAGAATCCAGATATGCAATGGCTAAATTACCTAGCCAAGGTAGAACATGTAATTATCAGTAGAAAAGAAATTCCAACCCCAGCCTATCTGATATAGCCCATAGTTAGTAGATAGAAGTCTAAGGTTTTATTTTTATTTATTTATTTATTTATTTATTTATTTTGAGACAGAGCCTCAAGCTGTCACCCTGGATAGAGTGCTGTGGCATCACAGCTCACAGCAACCTCCAGTTCCTGGGCTCAAGCGAGTCTTCTGCCTCCACCTCCCAAGTAGCTGGGATTACAGGCACCCGCCACAATGCCCGGCCATTTTTTGGTTGCAGCCATCATTGTTGTTTGGTGGGCCCGGGCTGGATTCGAACCCGCCAGCTCAGGTGTACGTGGCAGACACCCTAGCCCGTTGAGCCACAGGCCCCAAGCCAGAAGTCTAAGGTTTTAATCCCAGAACTGCTCAGCACCAACCAAGCATCCTGAAAATTGTCAGTGAACCTCTCTGAGCCTGTTTTCTAAGGAAAAGCAAGGATAGTCGGACTGTTTGGCTCAACTACCTTGTTGGGTTGTTAATATGACAGTACAAGTGAAGGCCTTATATAAACCATTGATTTTTCTAACAATCATTATGTGTGGTCTTCATGGTTTGTTGGTTTTAATGAAAGCAAAGAAAAAGTACTTTTTTAAAAATAGACTTTATTTTTTAGAGCAGTTTTAGGTTCACAGCTAAATTGAGTGGGAAGTGCCTAGTTCCTATCTACTCCCTACCCCCAGGTATGTGTAGCCTCCCCCTGCATCACCCTGCATCAGAGGGGACATTTGTACACATTCTCGTAGACTCACGGAGTAGGCAGTGTGTTCTCCTAACGGTCATTCAGGAGGTATCTGTCCAGTGCAGATGTTTGAACTTTCAAAAGTGCATTGTTATGCCAATTAAATCAGATGCCCCTGTTTTATACGTATTCCTCATAGCTCAGAAGGTCAGTTATTTTAAAATTGAGGGGCGAAGGGAGTTACTTTTAAAAATGTCACTTTGCCAATTTTCCTTGGCATGTCTTTTCTGTAAGGGGGCCATTTAACGGGAGTTTCCATGAACTCATGAAATAAGATGGCCAAGGGGAAATCTCTTTCTTGTAGTCTTTTTTTTTTTTTTGTGCCACTGGCTTCAAAAATCCCCAAAGTGGGATTTCCTTTAATTTTTAGTAATAGCAACATTTGGGTCCATGCCTGGTTTATTCCTACATGTGTCTCAGGATTTAATTATTTAAAAGCGTATCAGCCAGGCTGAGGCAAGAGAATCACCTAAGCCCAAGAGCTGGAGGTTGCTGTGAGCTGTGATTTTACAGCACTACCGAGGGCTACAAAGTAAGACTCTATTAAAAATAAAGTGTATCAGCCAAGTGTATGGACTCAGTAGGTCTGGCCCAAGATCTGCCTCCCTGTGAATAAAGGAACATCATTCCTGACCATAAGCAGGGATCAGCTCCAAATGTCTTGCAGAAAAGCACTTTTCTTTCATTCATCGTGGGCCCGTGCTTCTCCAGGTACAAGAGTGCATTGCATAGCAACCTGCAATGCTCTTTCCTTCATACTCATTCCCACTTCTGGTGTCGCAGTAACTCCAGATTCTCTGCTTCTATCAAAAACCATCCTAGAACACTCAATAAAAGCAGTTTTGCTGTTTTTGATCCAAACATACTCTTACCACATGATCCAGCTCTTCTTGGGACTTATCCAAAGGAGTTGAAAGCTTATGTCTTTACACAAACACCTGCACACGATTGTTTATAGCATCCTTATTTAAAACTGCCAAAACTTGAAAGCAACTGAGATGCTCTTCAGTAGATTGATGGGAAAATAACAATGAAATATTATTCAGTGCTGGAAAGAAATGAGCCATCAAGCCACAAAAAGATAAGAAGGAAACTTATATGTGTGTTTCTAAGTGAAAGTAGCCAATCTGAAAAGGTTACATAATGAATGATTCCAATTATACAACGTTTTGGAAAAAAGCAGGAAGAGGCATATTGCAGAGGAGTTTTAAAGCAGGGAAACTACTTTGTATAATACTGTAGTGGTAAATGCATGTTACTATACATTTGTCCCAAACCATAGACTGTACAGTCCCGACTTACAATGGTTTGATTTAGTTTTTGATTTTACAATGTTATGAAAGTGATATACATTCAGTAGAAACTGTTTTGAGTACCCCTACAACCATTCTGTTTTGAAATACTTTAAAGTATTCAATGAATCACATGAGATAGTCAACACTTTATTATAAACTAAGCTTTGTGGTAGATGATTTTGCCCAATGGTAGGCTAATGTAAGTGTTCTGAACACATTCAAGGTAGGTTAAGCTAAGTTGAATTTGGTAGGCTAGGTGTATTAAACGCTTTTTCTACTTACAATATTTTGAACTTACAATGGGTATATGGAGACATAACCCCATTGTAAGTCGAAGAGCATCTGCACAAGAGCTAACTAATGTAACTATTGACTTTGGGTGATGATGTGTCCATGTAGGTTGATCCACTGAACAAATGTTCCCCTTGATGCAGGATGTTGATGGTGGGGGAGACTACACATGCCTGGGGGCAGGGGATTGATAGGAGCTAGGCATTCCCACTCAATTTAGCTGTGAACCCAGAACTGCTCTAAAAAATAAAGTCTACATTTAAAAAGGTCGTTTTACTTTGCTTTCACTTAAAAAGAAATCATAAAGACCACACAATCTTTGCATAATGGCTGTTACAAAAATCAAATACCAAGTGGCTGGGAAGCATTCCTCTAAATGCCTTTAAAGGCATATTCGCACAAATGCTAATCCTTCATGTACACTTGGCTTTAAAAGAACACATCAAGATTTACATAATCATACAGGCATGTGAATCATATACAAAATGTGTTCTTGCACATAATTATAAAGCTATTAGTTTATTCTATACAAACATATGGAAGCTTAAATTTATCTTATTCTAAAGCCTCTTCTCTTCCTACTATGGGTTTTTAGATTGCCCAAGTTTTAAATCTCCACAGTTCCTAAATCCCTCTTCAGTTCCTATTCTCATCCTATATTTGTGTAAATCCAAGTTTTCTCCCAGAATTTCTCTAGCATTTTCTAGAAGGTAACTTCTCTCAATAACTTTAAAGAAACCGCCAGCACTGTATTTAATAACAAGTTTTTAAAGAATAGTTTGATATGGATTGCTTGAGCTCATGGGTTCCAGACCAGCCTGACCCAGAGACCTTGTCTCTAAAAATAGCTGGGCATTGTGGCAGTTGCCTGTAGTCCGAGCTACTTGGGAGGCTGAGGCAAGAGAATCGCTTGAGCCAAAGAGTTTGAGGTTGCTGTGAGCTGTGACACTATAGTACTCAACCAAGGGCAACAAGTGGGACTGTCTCAAAAATAATAATAATAATAATGAAAAGAAGATTGGTCTGTGCTTTTTATTCCCTCCAAGGACTATAACTTTATCTCTTTTTTTTCCTCTGAGTTTTTATTTAAGTGTCTCAACCCATACAACTTTATAAACTACATTATAAATTAATTGACACTATTCATAAATCACAAATAAAGAAATCGCTAGAGCAGATTTTCTCAACTTTTTGAGAACACAAAACCCTCCTTTTTGGATAATCCTAAAAATCTCATAGGGAATATTTTGAAAATAGATGGTTTCCTCTTATCCAGGTACAAAATTGTAATACTAAATATGCTTTTGCAAACCACATATGGCCCTAGATTATAAAACTTCCCCCTACAGCAGTGTTTTTCAAACTTTTTGATCTCATTGCACACTTGAACCTATAGTTCAACTTCCATGGCATACTTAAATCATATTGATCAAAAAAAAAAAAGTTAAAAAAAGAATATACTTACTGTGCTTTGAACTTCTTTCAAAAATAATTTAATGATCTTTAAAAATGTTCATGCACACCATTTGAAAATCACTGCCATAGAGACTGACATCACCAGTTCCCACCACTGGCACCCTAAAATGATAACTGCTGATGCCAAGTGCACAGACCTCAGGAGAAGTTCCCCTCCCTCAACCCTTGCTCCACACTGTTTCTCTATTCTTCTGTTGCTAGTGTGTGTCTTTTGATGACAGAACGGGGATATAAGCACCCTTTGCACAAAAGTGAGTTGCTTAATTTTTTTATTAAATGATACACTGAAAATATAAAAGTTGCCTTGGTACAAACAGGTTATAGAATAATGCATATAAAAGCCATATGAACTACATGTGACAATTTTGTTTTTCCATTTTGATTTTATCAGTATCCAAAATTATAAACTGTAGCATTTTTTTTTAATCTAGTCCTGTATGATTGCAATTCCTGAGGTAAACTTAGTGTCCGCTGCCAAAATCCTTGGATATAAACCAAGCTCCCTGGGAGAATTCAAATATTTATATTCCCAAATACAATATAATGGAATTCATAATTGTAATCAGATATTTCAGATGTAAAATGGGTGTATAATATTTCTGTATCTATATATATATTTTAACCCATTAAGAGGGCCTCTCAAAATCTTTTGACTTGTATGAATGGTAATTTCATTAATAATTTTCTGCATTTACTAGAAACGTTAAACTTAATTTTTTTCCATTTGTACAGGAGTGACGCACTGTATTAAATATGTAAGGTCTTATCTACATGGGTTTGATTATAGAAACTAATAAAGTATTCTCTAAATAAAAAAATAATTTTCTGCATTTAGACAAAAAATTATTGGTTAATCTATAAGGAGTGAACACTAATTAGCATCACCAAATATATATATATATACTTTTTTTTTTTTGAAACAGAGCCTCAAGCTGTCACCCTGGATAGAGTGCCATGGCATCACAGCTCACAGCAACCTCCAATTCCTGGGCTCAAGCGAGTCTCTTGCCTCCGCCTCCCAAGTAGCTGGAACTACAGGCGCCTGCCACAACATCAGCCTTTTTTTATTATTTGGTGGGCCGGGGCTGGATTCGAACTCGCCAGCTCAGGTGTACATGGCTGGCTAAGCCTTAGCTCGTTGGGCCACAGGCGCAGAGCTGCATCACCAAATATAAAATAAAAAGTTTCAACTATTTGCAAAGACAGCACAAAGAATTAACACCATAAAGAGAAAGCCAATTTTGCCAACTACAGCCCTTATCACTTTTCCCTATGGAAATCAGTTCAGCCAAGTGTTCTCAGTGTATAATTGTCCATGAAAACATGGACAACTATACACTTTATAGTTTTCTTTATTCTGGACATACCATGACTTTTGCCAATCAGAAGCTGTCTACTATAATAGTTGTTTTCAATGAAATGGGTCTGTACACTCTACATGATAAAAACTTCTTTAGTAAATATCAAAGTAGCATTTTAGAGACAGCAGTATAATAGTTCTTACTAGTTTTCTATTTCAAGAATAAAAACTGACATTTAATAAGACTTCAGAGCCCAATAATAGAGGGCTGGCCCTTTCATGGCTCATCTGTAACTGCACAACTGAAGGCCATATAGAGGTTAAACAGTGCCACCTCTTAGAAGTCACTTTCTGGTATTTCTCCCAAGCCTGTCTCTTCATGCTTATTTCACATTCTTTATGTAATAAAATAAACTCTTTGTTTTACTTACAGAAAAATTAAAAGAATTACTTCCCCCTCTGCCTTTTAATTTAATCTTCCAGTAGAAGCAAAAATGGTCTTAGGAAAGAAAAAGATTTACTTTGTTACCTAGTTTGAAAGTTCAACTTTAGACAGTAGACAGTACTTCAGATATTTAAACCTAATAATAAATAGTTATCTAAAAAAGGTGCTTAAAAAATCAAACTTTATAGAAATTATAATTTTTTTCTGGTTCTAATGTTAAATGTTTTTCCTTTAAAACATGAATGAACTGGCCAGTGAGGTGGCTCATGCCTGTAATCCTAGCACTCTAGGAGGCCAAGGTGAGTGAATAGCTTGAGCTCACAGGATTGAGAACAGCCTGAGCAAAAAGTGAGACTAAAAATAGAAAAACTGAGGCAAGAGAATCGCTTGAGCCCAAGATGGAGGATGCTGTGAGCTATGATGCCATGGCACTCAACCCAGGGCAACAAGATTGAGAGACTCTAACTCAAAAAAATAAATAAAAATAAAAATCTTTAAAGTATTTTCTTACAAATCCATATAATTCCTAGCTGAAGAAAATGTAATTAATGTGCCATGTCAGAGAGCAGGGCATATTGTTATAGAGACTTATATAATTTTTAAAATGTACAAGGTGCTAAATGAATGGACAAGGTAAGGACTTGTACATAAATGTAAGGGCTTTTAAAATACTACCCCAAAACAATAAATACATTTTCTTTCAAGTCAAATCCAATAAGCTTGATGGCAGGTAGTTTTTATTCACAAATACAGTTAAACATGAGGGTTTAAGTGTTTTGCAAAAACTCAGATTTCTACAAAGTACAAATAGTGGTACATTTTGGTAACACTGAGATAATAAATAATTTAATACACACAATTTTAAGATAAAAGATAACCCAAATGGAAATATCATCTCTTTACTGCTTGAGAAACACGATGATCTTCCACATTAGTACTTTTCCCCTTCTCTAGTCTTAGGTGATCATCTGAAATGAACAAAAACAAAAGTTAATATTAAAAGTAATCCCAAGTTAATACAGGGAGATAGGCAGACATAGCTGCATATATTTTAGGATGTTGTATTTTTAGTATTCTAAGAGTTCTTAGATGGTTTAGAATATTAAACACTATTGAAGAAATTGGAAATGTTTAGTGCTACAGACTCACTCTTAACTATTCAAAAGTGTTTCTTGAGTTTAAGTGAGTAGAGTATAAGCTGAAGTAAACTCATGTGTAAGTGGTTACAAATCTCTCTCTTACATGTAAGGAATGAAATTTGCAAGAAAGGACAAGGCGTTCAACCAGCATTTGGAGAGTTCCCAAAGCTCTTTAATTAAAACACAACAACAACAACAAAAAAAATCTTCCAATGGAAATATTAATACTTCCCAGTAACATCCTCTTGTGGAAAGGAGAAAACTGCCATGGTTTACATCTTCCTACCAAAATCACAGTTATTCAAGAAATTGTAAAAATGTTCTTAGAGGCCAAAAACAGAACAATAAACTCCATGAGAGTTGAGAGCAGCACATTTCACTGTAACTACTCACTTTGCTCTGGTGATGGTAAAGGAGAGGCTCTACTCCTGCTTAATTTCTTTTGTCACAGGGTAAAAGAGTAGAGGACAGAAATACTCTACATTACAAGAACCTAAAGAGACTTAAGATCCCAATGCAACAAAAATGCAAAGAAAAAACTAGATTCCTGACAACGTATTAACCTTCCAAACATTTTTTTTACAACTGACAAAGAAAAATCTTTCTTATGAGTTTTGATAACAGGAGAAAAATAATAAAAATTTAGGTAAGTTACTAGAAAAATACAATTTTAACACCAAAAATACCTACTGGACTTTCCAATTCTCAAAACAATTTGATTATATACACAGTTTTATTAGTCTTCAGCAACATGATTTTAGGTATTATAGGAAAGTGTTTTGTTTTGTTTTTTTTTTGCAGGTTTGAACCCACCACCTCTGGTATATGGGGCCAGCGCCCTACTCTTTGAGCCACAGGCGCCGCCCATTTTTTCTTTTTTTTTTTTTTAATAAATCATAGCTGTGTACATTAATACAATCATGGGGTACAATGTGCTGGTTTTATATACAATTTGAATATCTTCTGGGCTGGGTGCAGTGGCTTGCACCTGTAATCCTAGCACTCTAGGAGGCCGAGGCAGGTGGATTGCCTGAGCTCACATGTTTGAGACTACCCTGAGCAACCATGAAACCCCATCTCTAAAAATAGTCAGGCGTTATGGCCGGCACCTGTAGTCAGTCCCAGCTACTCCGGACAGAGTAACACTTCGTTTCCAAAAAAAACAAAGGGCGGCATCTGTGGCTTACTGAGTGAGGCACCAGCCTCTTATACCGAGGGTGGAAGGTTCAAACCTGGCCTCGGTGAACTGCAAAAACAGAAAAATAGCCAGGCGTTGTGGCTGGTGCTGGTAGTCCCTACTGGGGAGTCTGAAGCAAGAGAATCTCCTAAGCCCAAGAGCTGGAGGTTGCTATAAGCTGTGATTTTCCAGCACTCTATGGAGGGCTACAAAGTGAAACTCTGTCTCTACAAAAAAAAAAAAAAAAAGCCATCTGTTATGCTTGAAAGATGTGCAAGAGAGTTGAGCTGATAATTATCTCTATTATAGAAATTTGGTCTTTTATTTATAATAAAAATTATTTATTTATAGTAAAAACTATTTTGCCTCCAAGAAACAAGCACTTAAGAGAAGCAGAACTAATAAATTTGCTGTCATTTCAAAGGTGGGCATGCCTAATTAAACCTCATTTTTCTGCAGCACTTTGAAAGTTTTGATGAGAAAATACTTTCATCTTGGAATATTTTGAACTTATTTTTAAATAAAAGCTAACTTCGTTTTAGTGTCTGATATTTCAGTTGGATGAGCTTATGTAGAAAATGCCGTGATCTGAAGAATAATTATTTTAGTATCTTCATAATCTTTTCAATGCTGTCAAATAAGAGTTACACAGACTTCAGATAGCAAGGTAGGGCTGAGAAAGTAAATGGGATGCTTAAAGGTATTAATGTTCAGCCTTTATGAACATTGATGAATATGATAAAATTTTGGCTGAAAATTCCTAAGTCCTTTCATAAAGAGGTCACTGTTATAGCAAGAAAAAATATTTTTTTTTTTGGTGGTGCCTGTGCCTCAAGGAGTAGGGTGCTGGCCCCATATACCAGGGGTGGCAGGTTCAAACCCGGCCCCAGCCAAAAATTTTTGCCAACTTGCTTCTCACCTGAGAAGAAAGGAAATTTTTGATGATCAAGAAAGTAATTTGCAAAATCTTTGTTCTTTCCCCATTAGCTCAGAGGTCATCCTTATTTCTAAGCTTTCTAGCGAGATTTCCAAAGAATGGGCACACTAAGCTGCTTTTCTAACTTGAACTCGATTCTCTGATGTCGAGTTTTCTAACTTGAACTCAATTCTCTGGCTAGACTTCTTAGATATAGTTCTCATACAGAAGTATTGAAAAATCTGATTTTCACATAAATTTATAGTCTTTGGAGCAGCTTAGATTTTTAGCATACTGAATAAGTAGCTTTTATTCTACTCTATTCTTCTCTGATGTCTCTGGCATTTTGTACAGAAAGGTATCTGCCTGCCTGTTTCTCTCTTTCTCCCTCCCTGTGCTATAGGGGTACCAATCTAACCTGTGACTTTCATCTCAGAAGAACAGAATTTGGTTAAGAAACTGTTACTTATAACTTTCTTACTAGCCATTAGCCATGAATATTAAGAAGACTGATTATGAAAAGCTTACAAAATAGAAAAATTATTTCTCAAGAGGTTATTTTTCTTCAGTGTCTTGGAGTTGCTGTATTACTAAGTGTTAATATGTACCATATCTACTGATGACAACTGAACACACTGGGAAAGCCTGTCTGCAGGGGAATTAGACAACCCCTACTATATTTGTAAATATGTATGTACTTTGAACCAGCAATTCTACTTTAGACATCCACACAAGACAAACACTTGTATGTATGGACAAAGACATCTTACCCTGCAATAATATAAAAGCAGAAAATTAAAAACAGTACATAACACTATAGTCAATGTACACAGCTATGATTTAATAAAATAAATAAATAAATAAAAGAGTGAGTATAGTAATACTGCAGAATACTACACAAACTTAAGACTGAGATCTACACCCGAAGCAAGAGAACTGCAGGATAATATGCACAGTAACAGTCATGTGTATTTATATGCATGGAAATGAGTCCTGAAGGACATCCACCAAACTAGACAGCAAATATCTAACATGCCAATATTGTTTGTTAGGAAAACTAAAAAAAGCAGTTTGCATTTTAAGCATTTCCTAGAAGTTTATGTCAACATTCAAAATTTACATTTGTTCTGTAGTTGCCTGAGCCCTACCTACAACTGTCTTTGAAAATAAAGCAACTCTCTTCCAACGAGTAGAAACATTGAGCCATTCAATTCCAATGATCAAAATGGGCTCCTACTGCTGATGTACTCAAAACAACTGAAAGCTCATTTACAGAGTATTCTGAAAGAAACATGGGCTATTCTCCTAAGTATCTGTTACGTAGATAACTACCATTCTACCATGAAAAGTGCAAAGAACACATATACCTGACTTCTCTATCTGTGTTCAGTAATCTTACCTTTTACTTTTCAGTCATGGAGAGAAAAAAAAAATGATCACTTCATAAAAAGCTACTTATTCAGTATGCTAAAAATCTAAGCTGCTCCAAAGACTATAAATGTATGTGAAAATCAGATTGTTCAATACTTCTGTATGAGAACTATATCTAAAAAGTCTAGCCAGTAATACCCCACCCTCACCCCCGGCCCCAATGCTCCTTCCAAAAATCATTTTGTTTTTTGGAGTAATATAAGCTAACATTATTAGATATGAAAATAATTCAATTATGACTTGACACCTCAGGAAAAATCTCTCCAAAGGTAAAAATGTATAGGAAGACAATATACTTGCTGACAGCTAAATGGTGAATCTCAGAAAACTCATACCTATTTGCTTTCTTCGACTAAGTTGTCTGCCAAGATTTGGGTTAGGAGGCTGAAATGAAGGACCTTTAAGAAATGCGTTTTGGATGCCATCCTTAGTTCCATGCAAGAAATGAGCTAAAATTCCATATAAAAGCGGTCTAGAACAGGAAGAAAACAACAAAAATCAATTAAATGTACGTAAGTAGGAAAAGCTTAAAACATTTATTCTTTAAAAGGTAATCTGTGTACTCGGTGCCTGTGGCTTTTCGGTTAGGGCACTGGCCACATACACCGGGGCTGGCGGGTTCAAACCCAGCCCGGGCCTGCAAACAACAATGACATCTACAATAAAAAAATAGCTGAGCGTGTGGTGGGCACATGTAGTCTCAGCTACCTGGGAGGCTGGGGCAAGAGAATCGCTAAAGCCCAAGGGTTTGAGGTTGCTGTGAGTTGTGACACCATGACACTCTACCAAGGGTGACATAGCAAGAGTCTGTCTCTAAATAAATACATACATACATACATACATAAAAAGTATCCTGTGACACCAAAATGGCCAAATAATTCTCTAACCTTTAAAAAACTGCATGATGGCTATGCAATGGTTCAGGCCTATAATCCTAACACTCTAGAAGGCCAAGGTGGGTGAATTGCCTTGAACTCATGAGTTGGAGACCAGCCTGAGCAAGACTGACACCCTGCCTCTACTAAAAAAACAAAAACAAAAACAAAAAACCAGAAAAACTAGCCAGGCATCATGTCGAGTGCATGCAGTTTCAGCTACTTGGGAGGCGGAGGCAAGAGAATCACTTGAATCCAAGAGTTTGAGGTGGCTGTGAGCTAGAATGACAATATGGCACTCTACCCAGGGCGACTGAATGAGACTCTGTCTCAACAACAACAGAAAACCTATGATTGTTACCCAAACTACAAACTGTTTATATTTTTAAATTTAAGAGTATCATTTAATTTATATAACAATTTTAAAATGCAGAGAAAACATGTTAATAACCTTTTTCTTTTTGGCTCTGAAACAGTCTCACTTTGTCACCCTCAATAGAGTGCTGTGATGTCATAGCTCACTGCAATCTGAAACTTTTGAGCTAAGCAATCCTCTTGCCTCAGCATCCCAAAAGTAGCTGGGACTACAGGCATCTGACATGACGTCAAGCCAGTTTTTCTATTTTTAGAGATAGGGTCTCAATCTTGCTCAGGCTGTTCTCCAACTCTTGAGCTCAAGCGATCCACCCACCTCAGCCTCCCAGAGTGCTAGGATTATAGGTGTGAGCCATGCTCTCAGCCACATGTTAATAACTTAAATCATCTACACTGAAATACAATTATTTTCAATCCCGAGGAATTCAGTTTTTAAACTCCAGTATAATATTTCCCAATACCTAACACTGTCTAATACACAAACATGTCTGTTGAATGAATAAATCTCTACCTAGAGAAGGCCTTATGTCCTGAGAGCCAGACTGCCTGTGTTCAAATCCTGCCTTTGTCACTTGCCAGCTGTGGGACTTTGGGTCAGGGACAGTTTGTTTTCAAATGTTCCTGACTCTCCCCTCTTCCCACTACTCATTGGTTTATGACTATTAATCTCTCCAGTCTCACTCTGTTGTCCAGGGTAGAGAGCTGTGGTATCATCCCAGCTCACAGCAACTGCAAATTCCAGGGCTCAAGCGATCTTCCCACCTTGGCCTCCCCAGTAAACTGGACTACAGGCTCTTACCACCAAGTCCAGCTAAGTTTTTCTATTTTTTGGTAGGGATGGGGTTTTACTCTTGTTCAGGCTGGTCTTGAACTCCATTTTACTCTTGCTGAGGCTGGTCTTGAGCTCCTGAGCTCAAGGTCCTTCTTTGGCCTCCCAGAGTCCTAGGATTACAGGTATAAGCCATTGCCCCTAGCCCAGGATGATTTTTAAATGTTTAAAATTTTATTTTTTAAAATTCTAGGCATGTTGGCTCACATCTCTACAAAGAAAATTTTTTTGAGGGGGGCAGAGTCTCACTATGTTGCACTTGGTAGAGTGCCATTACGTCACAGCTCACAGCAACCTCAAAATCTTGGGCTTAAGCGATTCTCTTGCCTCAGTCTCCCAAGTAGCTGGGACTACTCCACAATGCCTGGCTATTTTTTTTTGTTTTGTAATTATCATTGTTGTTTGGCCAGCCCGGACCTGGTTCAAACTGCCAACGACAGGTATACATAGCCAGGGTCATAACTGCTGAGCTATAGGCATTGAACCCAAAGGAAATTTTTTAAATTTACTTGGGAGGCCATGGCAGGAGGATTGATCACTTGAGCCCAGGAGTTTAAGGTTATAATGAGCTATGATTGTGCCACTGCACTCAAGTGTGGATGACAGAATTAAGACTCAGCTTCTGGGGAAAAAAAAAAAAATTAACATACAATAAAATGTACTTAAGATTTTAAAATGTTAAGAGATTGTTAAAATGTTATTAGAAAAATATATAACTTCTTTTTTTTTTTTTTTTTGAGACAGGACCTCAAGCTATCACCCTGGATAGAGTTCCATGGCATCACAGCTCACAGCAACCTCCAACTCCTGGGCTCAAGCGAGTCTCTTGCCTCTGTCTCCCAAGTAGCTGGGACTACAGGTGCCTGCCACAACGCCCAGCCATTTTTTGGTTGCAGCTGTCATTGTTGTTTGGCAGGCCCAGGCTGGATTCGAACCCGCCAGCTCAGGTGTACGTGGCTGGCGCCTTACTTAGCCTGTTGAGCCACAGGCGCTGAGCCGAAAAATATATAACTTCTTAGCCAGGCATTGTGGTGGGTTGCCTATAATCCCAGCTACTAGGGAGGCTGAGGCAAGAGAATCACTTAAGTCTAAAAGTTTGAGGTTGCTGTGAGCTATGACACCACAGCACTCTATGGAGGGCGACATAGTAAGACTCTGTCTCAAAAATAAAAAAGAAAAAAAAGAAAAGAAAAGAAAGAAGAAAAATATATAACTACTACATTTAGCCTGTAATTTCATCGATATTAAGGTTTGTTTTTAAAAATAAGTTTAAGAAAGATAATTTTTATAAAAAGTAAAGCCTCATAATACCTTAAGTGTAATTCTGAAACACAAAACCTTGGAAGACTGAAATTTTCTCATAAATTTGGCATGAACTCATTTGGTGGCACAACTAATACAGACTTTGCCTTACTTTGTATGATAATTCTTAAGTTTCACTGAAAAATATGAATGGGATTATAGAATGCCACTTTATACCCTCATGGCACATACAGACATTATTTGATATATGCATCATATTACTTTTTTTTTTTTTGTAGCGACAGAGTCTTACTTTTTGGCCCTCGGTAGAGTGCTGTAGCGTCACCCAGCTCACAGCAACCTCCAACTCCTGGACTTAGGCGATTTTCTTGCCTCAGCCTCCCGAGTAGCTGGGACTATAGGTGTCCACCTGAACGCCCAGCTATTTTTCTGTTTTTCAGTTCTGCTGAGGCTGGGTTTGAACCCGCCACCTTCGGTATATGGGACCGGCGCCCTACTTGAGTCACAGGCGCTGCCCTGCATATTACTTTTTTTTTTGCAGTTTTTGACTGGGGCTGGGTTTGAACCCGCCACCTCCAGCATATGGGGCTGGCGCCCTACTCCTTGGAGCCATAGGTGCTGCCTCATCATATTACTTTTTAAAGCCTGAAAACTTTTAGATTTTCAAAACACATCTGGTCTCAGGGGTTTAGATATAGCACTGCAGATTTTTTTTTTTTTCTTTTTTTTTTTTTGAGACAGAGTCTCACCATGTCACCCTCAGTGGAGTACTGTAGCGTCACTGCTCACAGCAACCTCAAACTCTTGGGCTTAAGCAATTCTCTTGCCTTAGCCTCCCAAGCAGCTGAGGCTACAGGCAACCACCATGATGCCTGGCTATTTCTTTGTTGCAGTTGTCATTGTTGTTTAGCTGGTCCGGGCTAAGTTCGAACCTGCCAGCCTGGGTGTATGTGGTCAGTGCCCTAACCACTGTGCTAGAGGTGCCAAGCCAGCACTGCAGATTTCTATAAGTAAATAATATGAGCAGTACAGCAAACTTTGTGAATACAAAATCACTGAAGTTTGAGACACAAGGACTTAAAGAAGTCACCTAGCTTTTTGAAAATGAAGCTGTTTACCAACCTACTTCTTAATATTATCATCTGCAGGACATGTCTCAAAAACTACCAAGAAGTCAAAAAGAGGCCAGGTGTGGTGGCTGAAGCCTGTAATCCTAGCACTCTGGGAGGCCAAGGTGGGTGGGATTGCCTGAGTTCACAGGTTTAACACCAGCCTAAGGCAGAAGGAGATCTGTCTCTAAAGATAGCCGGACATTGTGGCGGGCGCCTGTAGTCCCAGCTACTAGGGAGGCTGAGGCAAGAGAATCTCTTGAGCCTAAGAGTTGGACGTTGCTGTGAGCTATGATGCCACAGTACTCTCACTGAGGACAATAAAATGAGACTCTTGTCTCCAAAAAAACCAAAGAAAATGGGATGAAGTGGGCAGGCAAGAGGAGGACAAAACTTGGGGAGTGCCCACAATTTAAAGGAACTCTAATGGAGTCACTGAAGAAACTGAGACCACCATTAGGGAGACGGGAAACCTAGGACAGTAAAGGGTCCTAAGAAACAAAAACAAAAGTGTTTTAAGGAAGAATAGTAAATATTACAAAATGCTACAGAAATTCAAGTAAAACTGAACTTCTTGAATTGGAAATACACATATTGGTATACACATATATATACATACATACACACACACCCCTACTCTTGGTGTTAGGCCCAAGAGTGTTAGGAACTTGGCACAAAATGCATGATGCATGATAAAGGTGGTATATGATCCTGGAACATTAATTTTACACAAAGATTTGTGGAAGAGTTATGTTTAACTGGCATGTCACTTAAAACACTGTATGGTAAATACAATTTTATCATGAAGTAAAATGAAAAAAATTCAATGAATCTTTAGAATGAGAAAACAGACATTTCTGGCTAGAGAAAGGCTACTTTGAGTCATGTTCTGAGGCCTCCTAGGTATAATTTTGGGGGGTTGTTGTTGCTAGTAAGGGACCCTCTGGAAAACGTTTAATAAACACTGAGGTAAGAAAAGAAGAAATTACTACAAATGGTCATCCTTCTTCTCAATAGCATAGTTTCAATATAAATGGTAAAAAGAAAGTATAAGATTCAGGGAGGGCAAAGGAGAGGGTAATAGCAAAATGAATGCAGAGGTTGATTCAGAATTTTTTTTTTTGAGACAGAGCCTCAAGCTGTCACCCTGGATAGAGTGCTGTGGCTTCACAGCTCACAGCAACCTCCAATTCCTGGGCTCAAGCGAGTCTCCTGCCTCCGCCTCCCAAGTAGGTGGGACTACAGGCACCTGCCACAACGCCTGGCCATTTTTTAGTTGCAGCCGTCATTGTTGTTTGGCAGGCCTGGGCTGGATTGGAACCCGCCAGCTCAGGTGTACGTGGCTGGCGCCTTAGCCCATTGAGCCATAGTCACTGAGCTGATTCAGAATGTTTGATAGCAAAAAGGATGTCAAGCAGGAGCTTGGGGTTGGGATTTAATGAGGTTTTTTTTGTTGTTGTTTTGTTTTTTTTTTTAGGATAGGAGAGACCTGAGTAGAGTCTTTAGCTGAAGTGCAGGAAGCAATGGAAAAGAAGAATTAAATATAAGAAGAAAATAAATGATAGAACAAAGCCTCAGAAGGAAAAAAGAAATGGATCAAGAAGCCAAAAGAATTACCCTTAGAAAGAAGTATAGATACTTAAGTCACTCCCAAGCCACAGGAATTTCAGCTCCTTATCTGAAAGACCTTATCTGACTTATTCACTGCTGCATAGCTTGGATTTACTACAATGCTTGATAGATGGGAATAAATACCTGCTAAATTAAAATGAAATAAAACCACAACTTTGCAATTATGACTCTAATACAACAATATCTGAAAATACATATATTTTTTAACTTCTTACATTGTATTATCCTTTGATTCTTCAAATGCATTTAGTTCACGAATGAGAAATTGTCTGTCCAATGGAACTACAGGCTGACCAGATTCTGGGGGCAAAAAAATTCATAAGAACACTGAGTCAATTAAAGCAAATATGATTTTAATAAGAATCACACTTAACCAGGTATATGCATTGTTCAGATTTTGAAGAAATTATGATAGTATCCACAAGTAAATTTCTCTTTAACCACCCACCCATTCTAATACCATTTCTTTTCCTCCTCATCACTAAGGTGTTTAGAGTTTATCTGCCTAGTGCTTTTATTTTTTTTATTTTTATTTTTTTTTGCAGTTTTTTGGCTGGGGCTGGATTTGAACTCGCCACCTTGGCATTTGGGGCCGGCACCCTACTCCTTTGAGCCACAGGTGCCGCCCTGCCTAGTTCTTTTTAAATACTGTGCTTTTACATACATTTGTATATATCCCTAACCAATATTTTAAGGTTTTATCTCCATTTTGTATTCTTAAATAAGAATATATGTTTAATTGTATTCTGTAGGCATACACATGGAAAAAACTAGCAGTAAACAGGATAAAATATCAACAATTATTTATTGTCAGTATCACGAATTATGGCTCACGCCTGTAATCCTAACACTCTGGGAGGCCAAGGCAGTTGGAATGCCTGAGCTCACAAGTTCAAGACCAGCCTGAGCCAGAGAGAGACCCTCCCACTTCCCTAACCCTCCCCCACCCCCCAAAATAGCCAGGCATTATGGCAGGCACCTGTAGTCCCAGCTACTTGGGAGACTGAAACAAGAAAATCACTTAAACCCAAGAATTTGAGGTTGCTGTGAACTGTAATGCCATGGCACTCTACCAAGGGTGACACAGTGAGACTCTGTCTCAAAAAAAAAAAAAGGGAATTATGGGTGGTTTCTCAGGTATGTGCCCAGTTTAAATACTTAATTATTTTCCCCTGCAGTATAGTAGGCCTCATGAAAATTTAAGCTACAGAAAAAGCCCATGTGATTTTTATGTCCCAGTCACCCAGATGACACTATGTGGTCATAAAAATAAATTTCTAGGCTAAATACTTTCTGAGAATCGTGAGAAGGGTAGAAGCAGATATTATCTTAGATGATGAACAATAACCACTTACCTGCCATGAGGACAGATGCTGTATACTTATATTTGTTGAATTCCAAATACTCCCGAATTAATTCATTAATTAGAAGGTTTTCATGAGATAATGATGGTCGGGGTTCACGGTCATCATCTAGGGCACTGAAAACTTCAGCTCGGATCCTTGCTTTTAAATGCCCTAATACTCCCTTTTTTTCCAAGGTGTCCTTTAAAACTGTTCAATATAAAATATTAATCCTTAAGTTACAGAGTAAATTTTGTCATTCTTAGGCATACGCTGAAAAAAAATGATTAAAAGGTACAGGCCAGGAGCAGTGGCTTACTCCTGTAATCCTAGCACTCTGGGAGGCCAAGGTGGCTGGATTGCTTGAGCTCATGAGTTCAAAACCAGCCTGAGCAAAAAACAAAGCAAGACTCGGTCTCTACTAAAAATAGAAAAACTGAGGCAAGAGGATCACTGGGGCCCAAGAGTTGGAGGTTGCTATGAGCTATGATGCCATGGGCCCTCTACCCCAGGGCGACAGCTTGAGACTCTGTCTCAAAAAAAAAAAAAAAAAAAAAAAAGAAAAAGAAAAAGTAAATAGTACATAGCCAAGAGTTGTGGTGGGCGCCTGTAGTCCCAGCTACTGGAAAGGTTGAGGCAAGAGAATCACCTAAGCCCAAGAGCTGGAGGTTGCTGTGAGCTGTGATGCCACAAAACTCTACTGAGGGTGACAGAGTGAGACTCTGTCTCTAAAAAACAAAAAAGTAAATGGTATAATAGCAGCTCTCAGTCTATACATGTAACAAACTGAACAATTAAACTACCACTGGCCATGTTTTTTTTTTTTTTAGAGACAAGAGTCTCACTTTATGGCCCTCGGTAGAGTGCTGTGGCGTCACACTGCTCACAGCAACCTCCTACTCCTGGGCTTAGGCGATTCTCTAACCTCAGCCTCCCGAGTAGCTGGGACTACAAGCGCCCCACATAATGCCCGGCTAATTTTTGTTGCAGTTTGGCTGGGGCCAGGTTCGAACTGCCACCCTCAGTATATGGGGCCAGCGCCCTACTCACTGAGCCATAGGCACTGCCCACTAGCCATGTTAGTAATAAAAAAATTCCCAAGTTGCAATGATTTACTCTTAATATACTTAAGCAAATTCAAGTTTATCCTTACAACATGACATCACTGCCATTGTAGTCTAATACATGTTTGGTGTATTGATTGAATTATAGTTCGCTCACTGGGACCTGAACTCACCTCCTCATTCCCCCAGTCTCCTATATACTGTATTTTCAAGAGTTTTTGCCATCATAGACAAGTTGTGTGTGTCACTAACCACATCTGGTCTAGAAAGATAAATTAAGAAAACAACTACATTCCATGAAAGGAGTATGTCTTGTTTTTTTGTATAACAACCTTTGATATCTAGAACTCTCATAGAATGACCCATTCTGAATGAAAAGGTGTTTTGATTTTTTTGTTTTTATAGACAATTGTAAGTGTTTAAACTTTTTAAAACAGTAGAATTTTGAAATTTTAAGCGTTGTCAGAAACCTAACATGACTATGTCTTTGCCATCTTAAGGAATGTTGATTGCGACCTAACTTAACTAGCCGGGGTCACCAAGACATAGATCGGTAGCTGCAATAATGGGATTTGTGTATAAAAACTCAGTATAGGTAATGAGGAGATTGGGACTGAAGTGGCACCATCTCTTATAGTTGGTCTGGAACTTTCTTTTTAAAAATGTTTCCTACTGGCTAACTGACAAATCCAGAGAATCAACAGCCTCATCCACAAAGCCTAGAACATAACAGCTCAATGTTACCTAAGAGCATTACAGTACAGTGCTATATACTACTAGTAAAATAAATGTAGTTTAATACTATGCAGCACCCAACCGAAGGCACCAGATAAGTACACCACAATAATGAAAATTCATAAAGGGAGCTCAGAATGCTAATTCACATAGGTATGGACATAAATTTTTCTTAAGCTGTGACAAATAACAACAACAAAGAAATCCTGACTCATGTTATTAAAGAAAATCTTTACTAGACTTTTTACCTTTTTCTTCTCTTAGTTTTAAATCATCCCCTCAACCTTTTTGCAGGCATGTTAAAAGCAGTTATCACCCAACCAGACTTTGTAATAGGCCCAAAAAAGACCTTGTAACAGACTCATCGCACTCTTAGGATCATAATTGAACCCCTGTTCTCTAATTCCATCTTAGGAAATTACATGGAGAATTTTTTTTCACTGACATGGATCCTGTCCCAATTACTATGTATTATACACTGTACCATACACAAACTATGCAGAAAAAATGAGAATTAATGACACTGGAATTAGGAAACCTAGTATTCATCCCCTTCAATGGTGAATCAAGAGCCCATGCCTCAGTTGCCCTCTCCAAAATAATGAGTTCTCTATCTCAGAAACAGAACTAAGTGAGGTGGAAAAATGTGATTGCATACAAAAGGTAAAAGCTCACAAAATGTATGATAATTAGCTTACAAACAAGTTTTCCTTGAGGTTCTCTTGGACACAGAGCACATTCAGAATGGGGAAATATAGGATGTAAGTATGAAGGGTCCCCAAGTCTGTGTAGGACCCCATAATCTTCTGGAGTTCCATATCATTTTTACTCTTTCCTCTATTATTATGCTTAGAAGACTGGACCATAAAAATTTCTTCAGAGGTCTTAACCTGGCTTATATCCCACAGAATATCTTTAGACCTTCTGAAATTGTATGCACTATTACACGTGAAGTGTGTATTTCCTTGATGAAAGGATCCATAGGTTCATATAAAGTCTGTGCTTGTGGACAAAGGTATGTCTATTTTATGACTGTTTATCAGTTCAGTGTCTCAAATACAAATTTATACCAATGGTTACTGAATGACATTCTCAAAGAGAGTTAACTGTCTCCCTTACAAATCTCTATGAGTTACTGGTTTAAACTTTGAGTTTCCAGAAACTTGGAGCTGGTTTTATATACTGGGCATCAGCATTGTTTAGTCATCAAGACTTGGTGCTCTGGGTGCATCATATCCAGGTTCCCACACTCTGCCTCTTTCTACCTAAATTACCTTGGGAGAGCAATGACACCTCTCAGCACCTCAGTTTCCCCATCTATGAAATGGGCATAGCGTCGTTACATGGCATCAATTTTACAAAATAAGGGCTGAATAGTGCCTGACACATAGGCTCAATCACCAATAGTTATAGTTACTGGTTCTAGTTTGGACATCTACTTCAAAGTTAACGGTGCACAAATGTTATTAATGATTTGCATATAACCACCTTTGGGGAATTTTTTTCCGAAAACGACAAGAGATTGGCCAGGGCAGGCAACGTCCTGCCTCGAGTGTCTCCCGATGAAAAGGCAGACCCTACTTGTGGGATTGTTGTAAGGATTCAACACGACATCTAAGAAAATCCCTTAGGATTGTGCCTGGCAACAACCACGGCTGCGGGTAAGGTAATCGGCAGCCCGGAGGGAAGCCCTGCCCCGCCCTCCCCGTGGGGTCCAGAAATACGTGCCAGAGGCCCAAGGTGCAGCCCGGTAGACCTCTCAGGTGCCTGCAGATTCGGCGACTCCTCCCCTACCTCAAAACCTGTTTAAAACTGCCCCTGAGCAAGCACCTCTTTCTCCGAGCCCCCAGCAGAGATCGCCCCACCATCCGGACGCTTCCCGCAGCCCCTCGAACCGCAGAGCGACTCCCGGAAACCCAGGCTCTTATTTACTGCACGCTCCCCTCCTGTTCTCTCCTTTTCACAGGGTGAAGACTCTATGCTTCCCACCGGGCAAGCCCACCCCCCTGCTTACACTCACCGGCCTTCAACTCGGTGACAGTCGCCATTTTTCAACGGCCGCCGGCGGCGCGCTTCAGCTCTACGCATGCGCAGCCCCGCCCCCTCGACTGTAGTGTGTGGCCAATAGGCGCACAGCTCTCGCCTCGCCCGGTCCCTCCCCTCTGTTTCCGCTCTTCGCGGTTGGATGGGTGGAGAACGACCGCAAGAGACTTCACCAATCTGCGAGCGCTCTCGGCCGGCCCTGATGAAAAGGAGGGGAGGGTGAGGGCGGGTTGAGGCAGTACCCAAAGTTTACCTACTGGCAATTTAGAGCTTATTCTATAGCCTGCTGAGCGTTTCATCGTCTGCTTGCTGGTTATCTCTGCAGCCTCAAGTACGGACTGGTAATAGTTACCACGTATTAATAAGCCTGTGGTTCTCAAACTTGAGCATGCAGCCATATCACCAGGAGGACTTGTTAAAATTGCTGATGCTGCTGGTGTAGGGAACATACCTAAGTAAGCACTTACCATGAGATTGACACTGTGCCAAATCCTATACACACCTTAGCTCGCCGATTTCCCTACGATTATGACCATTTTACAGAGGAGAAAATAGTCTTCAGTAGCTGAACAGACTTAACGAAGATCCACCAGCAAATAGTGGAGACGAGATTTTAATCCAGACCCTCCTGCTCTTCAAAGCCTGTTCTCTTCCACTGGTGTGTAGACTTGGCAGTGCACATAAGGAATCCAAAAAGAAAAAGGAACATGGGAATGATACACCCCAAACTGATTATAAAGTAGCATGATTCCAGGAGTTTTGCCAGGAAGATCAAAAGACTTGGTTGAATAAGGCATCTTGGGCTCAATGGTGGCTCATGCATTAATTCTAGCACTTAGGGACCCCAAGGGCGAGGATCCTTTGAACCCAAGAGTTTGGGGCGGCGCCTGTGGCTCAGCGAGTAGGACACCGGCCCCATATACTGAAGGTGGCGGGTTCAAACCCAGCCTCGGCCAAACTGCAAAACAGAAAAATAGCCGGGTGTTGTGGCGGGCGCCTGTAGTCCCAGCTACTCGGGAGGCTGAGGCAAGAGAATCGCCTAAGCCCAGGGGTTGGAGGTTGCTGTGAGCTGTGTGATGCCACGGCACTCTACGGAGGGAGATAAAGTGAGACACTGTCTCTACAAAAAAAAAAAAAAAAAGAACCCAAGAGTTTGAGACCAGCCTGGCCAACATAGCAAAACCCTGTCCCTACCAAAAAAAAAAAAATAGAAGAAGAAGGAGAAGAAAAAAAGACACCTGGTCCTCCATTCAGGAACAGTGCTCTTTAAACTGCTAGTCAACTCATTAGTGGATTTTTTAATCTATTTATTCATAAATCCTACTGAGCACATTTTCAATGAAATGGAATGTAACTAATAGCATAATACTGCTTTCTGAAACTTTTGTTTCAGGTATATATGTATGTTTCGGTATCCGATGTATTTCTTAAAAGTTAGTAGTCATCAAAAAAGTTTGAAAGCCACTGTAATCAAGAAGAATCAATTCCCATTCCAAACTAGATAATTTTTGAGCCCATGGGATACATTTGTTCTGTAACCTTACAAAGGTCTTATCCAGTCTGGGTTCCCTATTCTGTAAAACCACAGTGACTAAATTCCTGGTCAGCCTCTCAAGAATTTATGAGTATTAAATAAATTCCCTAAGTGGAATGTTTAAACTCTTCAGAAAAAAGCATTCCTGAATATATTAATGAGGAACTCAAGAGGTAAATAATAACATGATTGACTAATTAGTAATGTGTGGTAAGTACTGCACCTGTAGCACAATGGTTATGTTGCCAGCAACAAACACTGAGGCAGGTTTGAACCCAGCCCGGCTAAAAACAAGGACAACTACAACTAAAAATAGCCAGGCGTTGTGGCAGGCATCTGGAGTCCCAGCTACTTGGGAGGCTGAGGCAAGAGAATCACTTAAGCCCAAGACTTTGAGATTGCTGTGAGCTGTGATGCCATAGCACCTACCAAGAGCAACACACTGAGACTCTGTCTCAACAACAAAAAGCACTGCCCTTGAAGCTTTACATTAAGTATTTAGCAACAACTCTATGAAGCAGATAGTCACACATCAATCATTTCAAATAAGATTTCGTTTTAAAACGTGTACTAAAATTGAGTAACACTGTGCTGCTGAAAATGTGGTGAAACAAACTACTGGGTAGGTGGGCAAATTTGCACCACCATTCAGAAGGCTGTTTGGCAATATCTAATCAACCTTTCACACACTTTGACTCATCATTCTCGTTCTGAGAATGTATCTTACAGATACACTCACACCTAATTGCAGAGGATATATGTGTAAGGATATTGTTTTACATTTTATAGTAGAAAAATGGTACATAACTATTCAAAAAGCTAAAATCAAAAGAACTGACAATATTAAATGGTGACAAGGATGCATATATTGCCAGTAGGAAAACAAAGTAGCATAGTCATTTTGGAAAGTGGTTCGGCAATAGTTAAGCCATACATATACTTACCACATTACCCAGTAATCTTAAGTGTTTACCCAAGAGAAATAAAAACTTTATCCACACAAAAGCCAGTACACTATTACTGGCAGATATATTCCAATGTCAATAGACAGACAAACTCAGTACCACCAAGTAACACTTAGTAATGAAAAGGAAACAACTGCGGCTACCCGCCACAACATGCTCAAGTCTCAAACACATTGTGTTCAGTGAAAGAAACCAGATTCGAAAGACTACATCCAAAATTATGTACAGTATTTTAGCAAAGGTAAAATATAGGGACAGAAAACATGTTAGTGGGCGACAACGGTTCAGACTGAAAGAAGGGGACTGCCTATAGGATGCAGTAGGGAACTTTCTGCAAGAATGGGATTGTTCTACATTTTAACTGTAATTGCAGGATTGGATGTATTTACCAAATTTCATAAAGCTGTACACTTAAAAAGTATGCACTTTACTCCATGCATACTTCAACTTGACTTAAAAAAAATACTGGAAATGTCAAAATATTGGGGTGGGGACTGGTTAAGTAAATTATGGAACAAACATAGATGAAATACTATGTAGTCATTCCAATGAGGAGGGAGTTGTTTTGTTTTTTTTTTTGAGACAGAGCCTCAAGCTATCACCCTGGATAGAGTGCTGTGGCAACACAGCTCATAGCAACCTCCAATTCCTGGGCTCAAGCGAGTCTCCTGCCTCTGCCTCACAAGTAGCTGGGACTACAGGTGCCCACCACAACGCCTGGCCATTTTTTGGTTGCAGCCATCATTGTTTGGCGGGCCCGGGCTGGGTTCGAACCCACCTGCTCAGGTGTACGTAGCTGGCGCCTTAGCCCGTTGAGTCACAGGCGCTGAGCTGAGGAGGGAGTTTTAAACTTGCATATATACAATTATCATCAAGATGTACACATAGAAATTTTAAAAAGCACATTGCAGTAGGAATTATGTAGTATGGCACCAGTGGTTTAAAGAAAGGGTAAATACCAAGTATTTGGTTTCTTATATATGGGAGACCTCTGAAAAGATACACAAGAAAGTATAAAAATTGCCCTTGAAGAGGGCTGGCCAAGAGTCAGTGGTCAAAAGAAACTTACTTTTGGCTTGGCGCCTGTGGCTCAATGGGCTAAGGCGCCAGCCACGTACACCTGAGCTGGCGGGTTCAAATCCAGCCCCAGGACCCGCCGAACAACAATGACGGCTGCAACCAAAAAATGGCCCGGCGTTGTGGCGGGCGCCTGTAGTCCCAGCTACTTGGGAGGCGGAGGCAAAGAGACTCGCTTGAGCCCAGGAATTGGAGGTTGCTATGAGCTGTGATGCCATAGCACTCTACCCAGGGTGACAGCTTGAGGCTCTGTCTCAAAAAAAAAAGAAACTTACTTTTGTCTATAGAGTCATTTTGATTTAAAATTTTATCTGTGCACATTTATTACTGAAATGATCAGCAAGGTTCTCCTGACGTCACCTCTGGACTGCCTCGACTATCTCTTGCTTATTATCACTCACTATTGTGCTGTTTTTTTCTTCTTTCCTATTTTACTCTTCACAATTCTCCCACTTCAATTTCCTGCACTTCTTCCCCAAACTACTTGCTTATAAATCCTCTTCTCAGGTTCTGCTTTTTAGATTAAAGCAAACTAGGACAATTTTTTTTTTTTTTAAGGCAGAGTCTTATTATGTCACCCTCAGTAGAGTGCTGTGGCATCACAGCTTACAGCAACCTCAAACTCTTGGGCTTAATTGATTCTCTTGCATCAGCCTTCAAGTAGCTGGGACTACAGGCATCTTCCACAATACCTGGCTATTTTTTGTTGAGGTTGTCATCGTTGTTTAGCTGACCCAGGCCAGGTTCAAACCTGCCAACCTCAGTGTATATGGCTGGAGCTGTAACCCATTGTGCTATGGGTGCCAAGTCAGAGAATTGTTTTAATATATATGCAAATAAAAACTTTTATGGTATGTTAACTCTGTGCCAGAGCTTGGTGGTTGTAGAGTGGGTGGTGTTGAAATAAAAGCTACGCCCTTGTGATTCCTCTTTGCTACAATTCTGACCTTTTTGACACAAGATCATGGCCACTGAGAAAGGATGATTCATGAACTTCTTGGAATCTGAACTCTTAGGATGATAAAATGGGAATTTATTGTTGGCATCTCACATTTTGTTTTCTTGCTATGTAACAGTGTACGCTGATGGAGATATATGTAACTATATTCGCAAGGAGCATTCTAAGCAAGGAGGGAAAGGCTTTACACATACAGAGGGATTTGAACTGTCTTCTTAAGTGACAGTTTTACTTTGCTATTTTAATAATCTATTGACAGAGGTTGTCAAATAGATCAATGCCTGTTTCCATAAATAAAGCTTTATTAGAACATAGCCATGCCCATTTTTAATGCATTGACTCTGGCTGCTTTCACACTCCAGCAAAAGTGTTGAGAAACTACAAACAGAGCCCACAAGCTCATGATCATTTACCTGGCACTTTAAGAATAATTTTGCCAATTCCTGAATTTTCATTCCATAAGTTTTCCAGGAAAGGGGTATATTATTAACAGGTCAACCATTATTATTTTTCTCAGCAATAGCCAATAATAATAAAAAGAGCAACTAACGGTTATGGAACCCCTATTGAGATTTGAACAGTTTGTAGTCACTTCTGACCTTGACCTCAAGTCCACTCTCTCTTGCTCGGTTATTTTCAGTTATCCTGATAAGACACTTCTCTTTTCTTTCCCCTCAGCGTACTTTTCTCTCTCTCTCTCCTCTCTCTTTCTCTTTCTTCTCCTCCTCTTCCTCTTCCTCCTCCTTTTCTCTTTCTTTCTCCACACCCTCTCTACTGGCCCTTTGCCTATGCCCATCCCTCAGCCTAGAAACTTCTAGGGCAGCTAGTTAATTCTAGTTATTACTAGATAGTTCTAGTTACTAGATAGTTCTAGTTAATTTCCAGTTGTTCTCTTTTTTTGTTTCCAATCATTCTTCAGGTCTCAGTTCACATATAATTTCTTCCTAAACTTTCCCTGGTTACATTAGGTTCTTCTTCTCAAATCTATTTTATTTATTTATTTGAGACAAAGTCTCAAGCTGCCTCCCTCTGTAGAGTACTATGGCGTCACAGCTCACAGCAACCTCCAACTCTTGGGCTTAAGTGATTCTCTGGCCTCAGCCTCCCAAGTAGCTGGGACTACAGGCACCCGCCACAACGCCCGACTAGGTTTTGGTTGTAGTTGTCATTATTGTTTGGCAGGCCCAGGCTAGATTTGAACCCGCCAGCTCTGGTATATGTGGCTGGCACCCTAGCCGTTTGCTCAAATCTATTTTAGAGGATGGGAAGGGCTGACAAAGTGGGGTAAGCATAAAGATAGGGATGCTTCTAATAGAGATGCACCACCAACTCTTGGCCTACCCCCAAACCCAAGGTCATGCCCCCTTTGCGGGGGCAGCCTGCTTCCAACACCTGGTCCCTATTGGGGTATAAAGTTCCAGCTCTCTCACCCCAGCCTGGGACAACTCTGTAGAGTCATCTCAACTTCAGAGCTTTCTGAGGGAGTAGGCCGAGACCAGCTTCCTCCTTCCCACCCCTAACTGCTCCGTAGGTGTGGATCATGAGAAAGTAAATTTTCTGAGTGTTGACAATGAGCTTGGCTTCCTGGGGAACCTGTGACTCAATCCCAGAGATTAGTGGTACGTACATGCTTTTTTCTGGTTCCCTACCTGCTCTGTTTCTCCAGGTGCTCAAGGGTGACTCATTACTCAATAATTCCAGAACAGAGGGCGTTTCCTGAGTTGCACCTGGAGCAATATTAAGGGACAATGCATGGTCACCCACAGAACAGCCCCAGAATTCCCCAACTCTTGGTCTTTGGTGTGGCTGTGCTGCCTACGCAGAACTGCAACTCTGTTCTATGTGGGTGTCCACACTGGACTGCTTTACAACAAATATTTGTAGAATGACTAAATGAAATCCTGCAAAGCAGCTTATCTCACAGCTGAAACTGGCACTTGGAGAATATTAAATAGCTGGCCCAGAGCAATAAGACTGTGACTGCTAGAGCTGGGATTTGAACCCAGATTTCGGCGAGCCCAAAGGCCAGCCCCCCTTACCCCTCACCACCACAGGCACTGAGAATGGTCCATTATTTATTTATTTATTTTTTTTTTTTGAGACAGAGCCTCAAGCTGTCAGCCCTGGATAGAGTGCTGTGGCATCACAGCTCACAACAACCTCCAATTCCTGGGCTCAAGCGAGTCTCTTGCCTTCGCCTCCCGAGTAACTGGGACCACAGGCGCCCGCCACCATGCCCGGCCATTTTTTGGTTGCAGCCATAATTGTTGTTTGGCGGGCCCGGGCTGGATTCGAACCCGCCAGCTCAGGTGTACGTGGCTGGCGCCTTAGCCTGCTGAGCCACAGGCGCCGAGCCTGAGAATGGTCTATCAGGATTTCAAATTTTAATATTTTTGGGTTTTCAGGGAACTTTTTTTTTTTTTTTTTGCAGTTTCTAGCAGGGGCTGGGTTTGAATCCACCACCTCCGTGGGGCCAGCACCCTACTCTTTCGAGCCATAGGCACTGCTCAGGATTTCAAATTTTAGACTGAGATAATAATAATCTGTCATCTAGGAGGTTTCTTTGTTTTTTTTTTATTTATTTTTTTTTTGTAGAGACAGAGTCTCTCTTTGTCGCCCTTGGTAGAGTGCCGTGGCGTCACACAGCTCACAGCAACCTCCAACTCCTGGGCTTAGGCGATTCTCTTGCCTCAGCCTCCCCAGTAGCTGGGACTACAGGCGCCCGCCACAATGCCCGGCTATTTTTCTGTTTTGCAGTTCAGCCGAGGCTGGGTTTGAACCCGCCGTCTTCGGTATATGGGACCAGCGCCCTACTCGATGAGCCACAGGCACCGCCCTGTTTATT
>CAUYON010170314.1:0-33719 GCA_963573935.1 Arctocebus calabarensis
TGTTCCAGTTCCATCCATGTAAATATGAAAGAGGATAAGTCACCATCTTTCTTTAAGGCTGCATAATATTCCATGGTATACATGTACCACAGTTTATTAATCCATTCGTGGATTGATGGGCTCTTGGGCTTCTTCCATGACTTAGCAATTATGAATTGGGCCGCAATAAACAATCTGGTACAGATATCTTTGTTGTAATGTGATTTTTGGTCATCTGGGTGTATACCAAGTAAAGGAATTATAGGGTCAAAAGGCAAGTCTATTTTTAGATCTCTGAGTATTCTCCAAACGTCTTTCCAAAACGGATGTATTAGTTTGCATTCCCACCCACAATGTAGAAGTGTTGTCCCAGATTCTTAATCACTCCTGACTCCGGCACTAGGTGGTCCCAGTGGGGATTTCTCTAGAGAAGTGCCCCCTACTGGCCAACGGGCTTCAGCTCTTGGAGCCTGTGTTTCCTCATCCATGAAATGGGTGTAATGAGAACCCATCTCAGAGGGCTGCCATGCTGCTGACTCAATATCCATGTGCACGTCTGTGTAGGTGCAAAGTGTCAGACGGATGCCAGGCTCACAGCCAGTACTAGGTGACTATCAGCTACATTAAATAAAGGAGCAAAGTAAGGCTCGGCGCCTGTGGCTCAACGAGCTAAGGTGCCAGCCACATGCACCTGAGCTGGCAGGTTCGAATCCAGCCCAAGGCCCGTCAAACAACAATGATAGCTGCAACCAAAAAAAAAAAATGGCTAGGCGTTGTGGCGAGTGCCTGTAATCCCAGCTACTGGGAGGCGGAGGCAAGAGACTCGCTTGAGCCCAGGAATTGGAGGTTGCTGTGAACGGTGATGCTACAGCACTCTATCCAGGGTGACAGCTTGAGGCTTTGTCTCAAAAAAAAAGGAGCAAAGTAAGACCCATGTTTGAGGGAGTAGTTCTCAGACATTTTGGTCCCTGCACCCAATGACACTCTTAAATATTGTTGAACACCCCAAAGAACTTTTGTTTATGTGGGTTGTATATATTGAAAGCGTTAGAGATCACTAATAAAACTTCAAAACATGCATTTCATGTATTAGATCATTTTAAAACGATAATAATATGCTCTTTACATGTTACCATAGGGACATGTTTTTGCAAAGGAATTCTTTTTCAAAACAAAAAGAAATCAGTGCGATGAGTGGCATCGTTTCATTTTTTCACAAATCTCTTTCACGTCTAGTCTGTTAGAAGAGACCTGGTCACCAAACCTGCTTCTGCATCCAGTCTGGTGCGATTTGTCCTTTCGGTTGAAGAACAGGAAGAAAGCCTGGCCTCACAGAGAGAAGTGGGACAAAAGGGGGGACTTTGTGGACCTTCTAGACTTCACTTTGGGAACTGCCAGGCTAAGGAGTCATTCAGAGCAAGGTGGTGTGGGCACCTGTGTTGCCCACCCTGCCTCAGGGTGGGGACAGGGCTTGAGGAGGCAAATCCCTTGATTCCTGCTAATGAATGAAGATTTGCCTGCAGGTCACAAACAGAAGTAAGAGCGTAGCTATAATGCAGAATGCTAAGACCCACAATGAGGGGAACAAGGGAGATGTCCTGCCCAGCTGAGGGGTGGGGAAGGAGCCAGAGTCACCTGCCGGTGTCCCCATGATCATCAGAATTCTAGCGCAGGCACTGCACTGGGAATGAGATGCTTCCCTTCCGTGGCTGCAGTAGCCTCATCATCCTGTGTTATCAAGGAGACAGGCTCCCGCCCACAAGGTTGAGGCATCAGCATGTGTGGCAGAGTCTGGGAGCCACAGGTGCTGCTGTCCCCAGCCTGGAGTGAGCAATGAACGGGCAGCTGGGAGACCTGAGTCCTTCCTGTCCTGGGCCCCAGCCTCTTCTCTGCAAAGGAGAGCTGCTACCTGAGCCAGGGAGAGACCTGCCACCTGCCAGCTGTTTGCAGAGCTCAGTGTCCTCACCTATAAAACAAGGGCCAAGCTGTCCCTGCTACGAATCTCTGGGGAAGAACCAAGAGCATGCCCCATATGGTCCACACAGCTGGCACCCATTCTTGCCTGGGGCCTCCCCTGCTGTGGAAATTCCCCAGGACCTGGTTTGCCTTCTCAGCAAGCCCCTGTTTGTGCTATTATCACTTATAAACGCTTCCCTGGATGGGCCAAGGCCCTTCCAGGCTTTACCTTCTTTAAGCATCTCCATCCCCATTCTACAGAAGACAGCACCGAGGCACGGGGTGATGTGTGTGAACACTCGTGCAAGGATATGCGGCCAATTCCACCCTTCACAGAAACACTAGCGAATGTCAAGAGGTGTTAGAGGCCGGTGGGTGGCTTTGTCCAAGCAGGAATGGAAAAGAAACTCAGCACCCCTGTGCCGTCTCCAGCTACCTCTGTTTGCTCTGGACCAGGGATCCCCTAGGACACAAGATTCCTAGTGTGAAAACTGGGGCATCGTCAGCAAGCTACAAGGGGCAGCTCCCTTGCCACCCCAGCTCTGGGAAGCAGGGGAGAGAAGGGGTTCTGAACAAGGCTCTTGGGGCGCCCACCACGGGCAGCCAGCCTTAGCCTTCCCTCCCTGAACCCCAGGGAGTCAGAGCGGGTCCCCCTCCAGAACAGGGACAGGCACAGGCTGGCTGGAGCTTGCCAGAATGACCTCATTTGCTCATCCCGAGATTCTAATGAGGTGATTTCACCAGCAGATGGGGGAGGTGGCCCAGACAGGGGCCAAAAGGAAGGGGACATTTCACGCCTTGTCCAGAGGAGGCTGACAGATTGACCCGTGTGACCCCAGACGGGTGGAGACAACCTCAGCCTCCCAGCTGGAGATCATTAATCCTTAGGCAACAGATGGACACCAAGTCCTGAGCACAAGCCCCTCTGCCAATGGCAGAAAAATGATAGTCGACTTCAGTTCCTACCTGCTACTCCCTGAGAGGTCAGTCCTCACCGTAACTCTCCTATGGGGAAACTGAGGCAACGTATTTGAAACCAGATCTGCCACTTTCTGGCTGTGTGCCCTTAGGCAAGTTGCCTAACTTCTCCAAAACTCTTTCCTGACTTTTCCTCTCTGACCCTCCATTTTAACGTACACATGTAAAATAACCCAACAATTAGGGGCTGAGAAGGTCAAAGGGAGGGGATGAACCAAATAACAAAAATATCGACTAAACAGGCCCTGTGCGCAGAGCAGGGAGGCAGGGAGGGGCAACCCTGTCTCCTGGGGGGAGGCTGAGCATACACGTGCAAGTGCAAATTGTAAGGGACCATTGGGTTTAGCAGATCCTTTGGGCACCCACTGGTCTATAAGTGGCTATGACCTGAAAATAGGATGCTTTTCGCCAGTGCACACTGGCCCCCACTGTGCCACCTTGTTCTCAGTGCACACTGGTCCCCACCATGCCACCTTATCCCCAGTGCACATGGGTCCCCACTGTGCCACCTTGTCCCCAGTGCATACTGGCCTCCACCTTGTCACATTGACCCCAGTGCAAAGTGACCCCCCAGTGCCACCTTGTCCCCAATGCACTCTGTGCCATTTTGTTTCCAGTGCACACTAACCCCAACTGTGGCACCTTTGTCACCAGATCCCAGCTTTGTCGTTAATTCACACATGCCAACTGTCTCTGGCTTGGGGGATTTGGGAATGCTGGCAGTGCCTCCAAGTCAGCGGTTCTCAACCTGTGGGTTGTGACCCCTTTGTAACAATGAAAATACATCCTGCATATCAGATTGTTTACATTACAATTTATGACAGTAGCAAAATTGCAGTTATGAAGTAGCAACGAAAATAATTTTATGGTTGGGGGTCACCACAACATGAGGAACTGTATTGAAGGGTCGCAGCATTAGGAAGATTGAGAACCACTGCTCCAGGTGAAGTTTTGGCCACAGGAAGGCTCAGTCCTTTCCAGGGATTTTTCTCACTGTCTCCCAGGCTTCAGGGACCAGCCAGCTTCTCTCTGTCGGGTCTCAGAGAAGCTGGACTTGTGACCTGTTCCCCTGTTAGCATGCCTTGGCCTGGCCTTCACACACAGCTGCTGTGTAAGGGCCCATCAGGTGGCAGGATGGAAGCAGAGCCGCACATGCTAGCTCAAACAGACGGGGTTCGGTGGGGGACAGTGGTCAGGAAAGGCCAGCTCAGCTCAGGGCTGTCAGTAGGATGCAGAGTGGGCAGAATCGTGCCCCCAAAGGCACCCATGTCCTGATCCTGAGAGCCTTACACAGCACTGGGACTTTGCAGATGGGACTCAGTTAAGGATCTTGAGATGCAGCGATGGTCCTGGATTCTCTGGGTGACCCCTAAGTGTAGGTGCCTCCCCTGGTCAACCCCAGCCAGAAGCCTCAGGGTAGGGGCCTGTTGATGCCACCTATGTGGTCAGCCCCAAGGGATACAGAGCCAGGTAGACTAGGGGGACATCATTCTAAATAACACTCCTTCTTTTGTGGTTGGGGAACTGGAGGCTGAGAGTGGCCAAGTCCCCTGCATGAGGACACTCAGCAGAGCCAGGATTGGAATCCAGGCCGTCTGGCTCCGAGTCCCAGCCCCCCACCCAGACAGGGAGCAGGCTGTCTGCCGGGAGCCCGGCCACGTGCGCACAGCCTGCGTGTGTACTCGCTGCCTCGCACGCCCACCTGGCCCCCGCGTGTGTGTTGCTGTGGGCGTCCTCTTTTTTCCGATCTGTGTTACCACCAGCGAGTTTCAAAAGCAGAGAGAGAGAGAGATGAAGTGACACTTTCATGAAACAGGAACCTCACCCACCATCTCCGCTCGCTCTAAGCGCCTGTGTCTAATTAGGGGCTGTGTAGTGTGGGGTGTGAACGAGAAATTGCTGCTCCCTCCACAGGCAGGCGGCTGGGGCGGCGAGGTAGACACCCTGGTTCTGGGAGGCGGGGGCCTTAACAATCAAGGGAGTGCTGAAGGCACGTTGCGGGAAGGGCTCTGCTTGCACCCAGTGGGAGGTTTAGGGAACCTTGTCAGTCAGGATGATTGCAGTGAGGTTTTTCCTGGCACTGTGGTTTGGAGGCTGTTTCTTGGACTTGGAGGAGGGGAAAGGATTTTATGCAGGCAAGGACCAACTGCACATGACTCCTTGGGGCAAGCATGGAGCTCTCGTTACAACCGGCTTGCAGTGAGCTGGGATTAAGGGCACATCCAAAGTTCTGCAGTTGGCCCCTGGGGACTCAGTGGGGACCCCTGTCTGCTTCTCTGGCCCCCACCCTGTAATCATCCGTCAGCCCCTCCCATATCCCAGCTGCTTCCAGCCTGGGCTTTTCAGCACATGCTAGTTCCTCTAGTGAAGATGCTGTTCCTTGCTTTCCTGGTATGTTAGCTTGGGCTGCTATAACAAACTACTATTGATCGGGTGGCTTGAACAGCACGTTTAATTCCCGTGGTTCTGGAGGCTGAAAGTCTGAGATCAGGGTGTCAGCAGGGTAGGGCTCTCGAGAGGGCTCCTTTCCCAGTTTGCAGATGGCTGCCTTCTTCCTCTGTGAGCCCAGAGGGAGTGGGGGGCAGAGGGCCCTGGCGTCTCTTCCTCTTCTTACATAGGCACTAACCCCATCATGGGGGCTCCACCCTCATGACCTGATCTGAACCTGATCACCTCCAAAGTCCTCACCCCTGACACCATCACACTAGAGGGTGGAGTCTCAGGGGCCTAGTAGTTAGACCACCAGAGTTCCAATCCCAGCTCTGACTCGGGCACTGGGTAACTTTGGCAAGTGATTTGAGCTTTCTGTGCCTCAGTTTTTCCATCTGTAAAATAGCAAGAGAGGTAGTACCTACCTCACAGAGAAGCTGAGAAGAATGGAATTAAGAGTGGGTCAGGGGGGCTGGCTCGGCGCCTGTAGCTCAATGGGCTAAGGCGCCAGCCATGTACACCTGAGCTGGCAGGTTCGAATCCAGCCCGGGCCTACCAAACAATGACGGCTGCAACCAAAAAAAAAAAAAAAAATAGCCGGGCGTTGTGGCAGGCGCCTGTAGTCCCAGCTACTTGGGAGGCGGAGGCAGAAGACTCGCTTGAGCTCAGGAATTGGAGGTTGCTGTGAGCTGTGATGCCACAGCACTCTACCCAGGGCGACAGCTTGAGGCTCTGTCTTAAAAAAAAAAAAGAGTGGGTCAGGGAGAGAAGCTTTGGCTGCTATTTCTCTCTGAACCATTCAAACAAATCTCTATTAGGAGCGAGGGTGGAGCATCCTAAAGCTCCCTCATGTCGACTCAGTGTAGCTGTGATCAAGCTGCAGTTGTGTGTAGTGACCTCTTTCCTACCCCTCTCTTCCCCTGTCCACGAGCCCCCTGGGGATGGAAACCACATCTGTCTGATTCTCTCTGTACTCCTAATACTTAACACCAAACACCAAAGCTCCTGAAATACCAGCACACAGAGAGAAAAGCTCATTAGTGTAGGTGGGAACTAGAGTGATAAACCAAATCCATCCTTGTCAGCACCCCCGCCCCCTGTGTGGTCCTTTCTGTCACTGTCCTCTGCCCTCCCCAGGGACCGACCCCTAAACTGCCCCTCAGCATATCTCTGTCCTTGCCTTCCATTAGAGTTTTGCTGCCCAGGTGTGCATCCCTAACACTATTGACTAGTTTTTCCTTTTCTAGAAAAAAAAATGTGGTCTTTTCTCTGATGTGTCTGGCTTTTTTGTTCCCATGAGAGCCACCCATGTTGTATGTGTCGGCCCTTTGTTTCCTTTTATTGCTGACAAGGATTCCGGGTTGTATGCATTGCACGTTTGGATGGATGGTTGTTGGTTTTGGTTTTGTTTTTTCCAGTTTCTGGCTACTACAGGGAAAGCTGCTATGAGCATTCATCTCTATGTGGGCATAAGACTTGGTTTCTCTTGAGACTCTACACCAAAAGTGGGACTGCAGCACCACAGGATATGATAACCTGTGATTTTAGTACCTATCTTGCACTGATTTCCATAATGGCAGCGCTGGTTTATCCCTGACCTGCATGCATGAAGTCCACCATCGCCGCCCATCCTCTGCCCATGTTGTCCCCAGCACTTGGTGTTGTTGGACTTTTTAATTCTCACCAGTCTGTTGGGCGTGAGTCTTCCCTTGCCATGGTTTCCCAGTAAGAATCACCACAGCAGCGTCAGGTGTGCTGTCAGCCTGGGCTGGGGAGCTCAGTGCTGAGCTGGACCCTCGGCTCTGCCATTTCTCAGCACTGTGACCTTGAGCAGGTTACCTATCCTCCCTGTGCCTCAGTTGCTTTGTCTGTAAAATGAGTCTCTTCATCCATTCAGGCTGCTGTAAGGAAACAGACAGGTTAATTTATAAATAATAGGAAATTATTTCTCACAGTCACTGGAGACTAGGAAGTCCAAGTTCAAGGTGTCAGCAGATTCCAGGTCTGATGAGGGCTTGCTCTCCACTTCACAAATGATGCCTTTTGCTGCATCCTCATGTGGCAGAAGGTGGAAGGGCCAAAGGGACTTGTCTGCTCCGAGATTTTGCAAGACCCCTAATCCCAATAAAGAGGCCTAGAGCTCACAATGTCATCCAGCCCAAACGCCTCACCATTCGGTACCATCCCTCTGGGAATTGGGCTCCTACATGAGCACTTTGGAGGCACCTGCCCACACATTCAGACCATAGCAATAGCAGTGGGAGTGGCAATGGTACTGTCCCCAGAAGTGAGGGAGTTAACACAGGCAAAGAGCCTGGAGTACAATGAGCACTCAAGGAACATCAGCTCCAGTGATTTTTCCATATTGTTTCTCTGCTCACAGAACTGTGAGCTCCTCGAAAGCTGTTTCTACCTTGGCACCCCACCTCTTGGGCAAATTGGAGTGTGAAGGTTTGTTGAATGAATTACTGACTGACTTGGCTGGATCCTGGGTGAAAAACCTTCAGACAAAAAGGTTGCTAAGATGAGGTTTGACCTTGATGGAGCTGGAGCCTTGCTGAGGCAAATGGGAAGTGCTGGAGACACTGAAGAGCTAGGAGCCTAGATGAGGGGACACTAAGAGGGGGCTGGCATGGCCTGTGTACTTGGCAGGACTATGCGGGAAACCCTGCTCTGGGCAGAAGCAGGCCTTCAGCCAGCAATAAGCATCTTCTCCTCTTGTGCCATTGCTTATAGAGGAACATGGTGGTTCCACACATTTGCCCCTGCGGTCTGCTCTGCACCCTTCTCTGCTCCCTGGGATCCCCAGGTGCTGTACATGACCTCCTTGTTCTCGGGTTCCTGGTGGGGTTTGGCCAATGGGAGGAAAGACATGGAGGCCAAGAAGGAGAAAGGGATGTTCCCAAGGACAGAATCAGCTAGTGGCAGAACCAGGTCAAGGTCTCCAAACCCCTGATACAGATTGTGTGTGTGTGTGTGTGTTAAAATAGACATAATAGGAAATTTTCCATTTTAATCACCTGCTGTCTAGAGCACACTGACATTAAATACATTGATAATACACTTATGCAGCTGAGGAGTATCACTATATAGTTCCATAACACATTTATGACTCCTAAAGGAGAAACCTGCCAACATCTTGATCTTAGACTCTCCAGCTTCCAGAACTGTGAGAAAATAGACACCTGTGGCTGAAGCCACCCAACCTGTGGTCCCTTGTTAGGGCAGCCAGAGCAGATGATGTACCTGCCAACAGCCTGTAAGTGGGTCATTGTGCAGTGGACCTGCTAGCCTTCAGGTGACCTCAGCCCCAGCTGATATCTTGACTGTTGCCTCGTGAGAGACTGAAGAGCCAAACCACTTAGCTAAGCTGCCCTCCAATTCCCAACTTACAGCACCATGTAAGATAACATGTCTTTACGGGTTGGTGTAAACCAGCAAGTTTCAGGGTATTTTGTTACGCAGCAGTAGATGACCTATACGCCTGGCATGGAAGGAGCTGCAGAACCATCTAGCTCCCAGGCCTGGCATAACTCAGTCTGTGCAGGCACTTGCTGCTCTGCCCCTGTGGAGCATCAGCTCTGGTGGACCTGCCACCCACCTGTGCTTCATGTGGAGGCATGGCCCACCCATCTCCCCACCTGTGTGCCCGAAGCTTCCACCCCATTAAAATGGCATTAGCAAGGAAGGCTTGCCTTCACTCCTATTTTCCAGGGAATCAGAGCTAAAACAAAGCTGCCAACCAAGGAGCCCCACCGTCTCCTGACCAAGATGTGACCCAAATGAGTACAGCAGTCCCTCTGATCCCAGGCTTTGAACCTGGAGAAGCAAGAGAAAACAGCTGGGAGATGATTCACACCACGGTGGTGCCTGGCACTCCTAGCTGAGCTCTTCTGTCATTTTTGCGAGCCACCCTCAATCCTTTCCCAAACCCACTTTGTGCTGGAGTTTTGGCCTTGGTTTCTATTGCTTGCAGCCAAAGATCTCCAAGTCGTCGAGAGATACAGATGCTAACTGTTATTTTTGCTTTTTAATTCAACGACAGATTTATGCTCGGCATAGAGTTAATGCTCAACAAACACTTGTCGACCATGAGTGAGTAATATAGCCAGAGTTCTGCAGGAGGCTCCTAGGCAGATGGGCTCTTAATCAGGACTTCCCCCCCACCCAGGACTATTTTTAAAGTTCTACAAGGAAAGACACTCTAAAAATTTCCCTTAGCAACTTTTTAAATGTCTAGCAACACTTGATGTCATGAATTTTTTTTTCTCACACTCAAACCAGTTTTTACCTATTGCAGCTAAAACTCTGTTTTTTTTCCTTGACGTTTGCTTGTTTTGTTCTTCTTATTCATTGAACAAACATCTGTTGCATGCTACCTCTTAGCCAAGTCCTGTAGTGAGGATATCAATAAGAGACATCACTGTGCCCTTGAGGAAAGGGGGTGTGGACTGGATGTCAAGGGGCCTGAATTATAGTCCCTTCCTGTTACCGGGCATCAGTTTCTCAGCTTATAAAATGAGGGCCTTGTGGCACAGCTGGACACAGCAAAGAGCTTTAGTCACGTGCCAATTCCTAGATTGCCTGAAGGTCTAGGCTGAGGATTCGTGGATGATGCTCAAGTTCCATGGGAAAGAGAGCTGGGATCCATTAGTGATGTCTGCCTGGGTGTAGGATAGGAAAGTGCTATGTTTTTGCCAACCTTGAGCTTGGCCATCTCAGAGTTTCCTGCAAGCTGTGACAGCCTCTGACTTGGAGAAACCTGAGGGGCTCAGGCAGAATATTAACTGGTAGACGTTAAGTAGGTGGCCATGTGGAATATTAACTCACAGACGTCTAGTAGGTAGCAGTTGTAGCCAAGATCCACGGAGAATTCCAAGGGATGATAGCTGGGAGCCAAGGGCCCTTTCCAGTTGTTTAGAACCTGGCTGGGGAGATGCTGAGGTTTTGATGCACAGATGAGAGGCTTTTCTAGGACACTGAGAGAAGACATAGGGCATACAGGGATATTGACTCAGCTAGTCCTTCTGCGCTAATGTGCTTTCCAACATCTGGGTCTGGAGGTCAACAGAGGATGCTCCCAGCTGACTACTCCTTTACCTGAGGTCCCAGAGCCACCTTTGGACCTCAGGACTGGCCACAAGTGTATCTGAATCTTCCCACACAGATTCTGAGCTTTGGGGGATCAGATTCATGTCAATATGAGTCTCTCTGTTGGCATATGGAAAGCACAAATAGTAATAATGATAATATTATAATAACAACGTTGACACTGAGCACTGTTAATTGAGCACTTGCCATAGGCCAGATATGACAGGACCACTAGCTAGGGAGGAAAACAGATGACAGCTTGGAGTCTTAGGATTGACATCTGAGTAGAAAACATGGTCCTCAGCACTCACTGTTCTTTCCCACCTGCCATGGCTTAGGGTATGAACCTGACAGCTCCACCAGGCTTCCCACACCTGACAACCTGCTCGTGGCCAGGAAGGATCCCTCCTCTCTTGCTGCCCCCGACACATTGTGATAAGGAGGAGTGCAGGGATTCTTTGATGTCACCTCCAGGATGCCCTGGGAGGTTGGTGCTGCCACCTCCCTGAAGTCTGTTCTCCACACAGCAGCCAGAGCAGCATTTGCAGACATCAGTCAGAGCCTGTCACCACCCTGCTTTAAATCTCTGGTGGCTTCTAGAAGAAATCTACACAAGTCACCATGACTTTCATTTCTCCATCCCATCACCTACCTCACCCCCTCCCGTGCACTCTGCTCTACTCCGCAGCCTTCCTTCTGCTCTTTAGACACAATAATTGTTTCTGCCTCAGGGCCCTTGTACCTGCTATTCCCCCGCCTGAAATACCTTCCCTCCATCTGTCTGCACAGCTGGCTCCTTCTCACCCATCACCTCTACCTCAATCATTTTGCTATAACAAAATACCACAGACTGGGTGGCTTATCAGCAGTACAAATGAATTTCTCACAGTTTGGGAGGCTGTAAGTCAAAGATCAAAGCAGATTGGGTGTCTGGTGAGGGCCTGTTTTCTGTCTTCTCACTGTGTCCTCATATGACAGGCCTGTTACAAGGGCTCAGTTACACCCTCAGGACTGAATCACTTCCCACCTCCTAATTCATCACCTTGGGAGGTGCGATTTCAACATACAAACTGGGGAGAGGTGCAAACATTCAGACCATAGAAGTACATGACATTGTGATGTAGCTTCCATCAGTGGTGGGGGCTTCCTTGTGATGAAATACAGTATCATTACACCCACTTTCCGGACAAGGAAATTGGGGCCCAGGGATGCTGACTTTGCCCAAGACCTCGCCACGGTGAGTAAAGGAACCCAGGTGTGGCTAGGGCAGGTCCCACCCAGGGACACATGGAGACTCTCTCCACCTCTCCCCCACTGGCTTTGGAGAGGCCAGCTCTCTTGTGCTGCATATGAGTGAGTGTGCCACCATGAGCCATGACCTCGGGGGCAGCTGGGAAGTGCCACGAATGTGTCAGAGATCAGCAGGTATGGGGGAGGCCACAGCCCAGGTGCCATGACTATCTTTCTGTTGGCTTTTCCCAGCAGTCCTCTTGGCAGTCAACAGATTTTTTGGTCTTTTTTGAGACAGAGTCTCACTATGTTGCCCTGGGTAGAGTTTTGTGGTGTCACAACTCACAGAAACCTCCAACTCCTGGGCTTAAGCAATTCTCTTGCATCAGCCTCCCAAGGAGCTGGGACTACAGGTGCCCGCCACACGCCCAGCTCTTTGTTTTGCTGCAGTTGTCATTGTTGTTTTAGCAGACCCGGGCCAGGTTCAAACCCACCATCCTCAGCGTATGTGGCCGGTGCCCTACTCACTGAGCTACGGGTGCTGCCTAGCCAACAGATTTTTATTTTCAGAGACCAAGAAGGAAGACACTTGACTGTGGACAGGTAAATGCCCAACAAGTCTCCCTTCTGCTGGGCTGTGAGGCCAGGATGTGAGGAGGTCAGGCTGCCTGCCTGTGTCTACTGCCCTGAGACCAGACTGCCTCAGGGTCAGGCAGCTGACCAGGGGACAAGTGGCACTGTTTGAAGCCTGACCACAGGGGCCAGGAACATGGAGGGCTTTCAAGGCTTGAAATTAGCACTCCCAGAAGCCCTAGTGCCCATCAACCCACGAATGGATTAATAAATTGTGGTACTTGTACATCATAGAATATTATGCAGCCTTAAAAAAGATGGAGACTTTACCTCTTTCCTATTTACATGGATGGAGCTGGAACACATTCTTCTTAGCAAAGTATCTCAAGAATGGAAGAAAAAGTATCCAATGTACTCAGCCCTACTATGAAACTAATTTATAGCTTTCATATGAAGGCTATAACCCAATTATAGCCCGAGAAGAAGGGGAAAGGGGAGAGGGAGAGGAGGGGGGAGGATGGATGGGGGGAGGGTAATTGGTGGGACTACACCTATGGTGCATCTTACAAGGGTACATGTGAAATTTACTAAGTGTAGAATATTAATGTCTTAACACAATAACTAAGAAAATGCCATGAAGGCTATGTTAACCAGTTTGATGAAAATATTTCAAATCAGGCTCAGCACCTGTGGCTCAACGGGATAAAGCGCCAGCCATGTACACTTGAGCTGGCGGGTTCAAATCCAGCCTGGGCCCATCTAACAACAATGATGGCTACAACCAAAAAGTGGTCAGGCGTTGTGGTAAACGCCTGTAGTCCCAGCTTCTTGGGAGGCAGAGACAAGAGACTCGCCTGAGCCCAGGAATTGGAGGTTGCTGTGAACTGTGATGCCACGCACTCTATCCAGGGTGACAGCTTGAGGCTCTGTCACAAAAAAAAAGAAAAAGAAAATATTTCAAATCGTATAGAAAACCAGTACATTGTACCTCATGATTGCATTAATGTACACAGCTATGATTTAATAAGAAAAAGAAAGAAAGAAAGAAATTAGCACTCCTAAATCCATGATCAAGTCCACCCTGCATCTTCCTGACTCCAGGTAAGTAAGAACAAGGCAGGGAAAAGTACAGTGCAGTAGTTTAAACAGAGAGAGCTGGGTTCCAGTTGTTGCTGTAGCAGCTGTGTGAACTTAGGCAAGTCACCTTACCTCTCGGGGCCTCTTTCCTTATCTGTAAAGTGAGGATTATAATAGTAGCCACTTGATGGATTATTATGAAAATTAACTGAGTTAATATATGTTAAATGGGTTTTAAAAATACCGGTGCCTGGCATAAATATGCCATGAAAGTTAGCTATTGTTGTGTGCCTATTTCTGTGTAGAAAAAAGACTGGAAGGAAATGTACTAATATATCCATGGAGGTTATGGCACTGTAATGGGGTGATGGAAGATATTTATTTTCTTTTTTTAACTTGAAAGCTTTTCAACCTTTTGCAATAAGCAATAAGTACACTTTTATTGTCCTAAAATATAACCCCTTTGGAAACCTGTAAGTTGGAAATTCCATTTGGTGTCATTTGTAGTTCTGTTGTCTCAAGAGGCAATAAGGTCTCATATTTACAGCCCAACTTTGCACCTTGGAGTTGCTGCCTCTGGGCCCCAGTTGGCAATAGTATGGCATGAGACCAGATGTTGGGGTCTGGGGCTTCCAAGCTTGAAGCCAGGAATTACTCAGTAGCTAAAAAACAATTTCAAAAGTTGGACTTTGCCTACCTTTGCCCCAGCAATTCCATTCCTCTGGATATAGCCAATGCATCCACTTGTCCAAAAGAAGACACCTCCTACGAAGGTGTTAACTCAGCTCTCTTCATAATTGTCAAATTGACCCAGACGTCTATTAGCAGGAGACTGGGTAAAAGAGTTGTAGTACCTCACAGTGAAATACTATACAGCAATGCAGAACTGCCTGTCGCAACACTCAACAACCTTGAAAAGGCTCACAAATGTAACATTGATTAAGAAAAGCTGGGCACACATAACACACGTATAGGATTCCACTTATATAAAATGCAAAAGCAGCCAAAAGTCAGCTGTCCTGGTGAAAGTCAGGATAGCGCTTCCTTTGGGGTGGAAGGTGGGATAGTGGCTGAGGCCAGTTGTGTTGTTCATCCAGGTGTTGGCTCAATTTTGGAAATATACTGCTCTGTACACTTAGAATTTATGCTCTCTTTTGTACATATTTTACATTTCAATAAGAATGCTAGAGTCTAAAGAGAGATACAAGATTGTTCCATTGTCTTCTATTAGACATTGCTGTGTTTGCTTAAAATGCCGGATTTGCAGCAGCCATTCTGTGACCATGGGGCTATTAGCTGAGCACAGAGTAATTTCAGCAGGGCAGAAAGAGAGGTTCCTGGATTATCAGTAACTATGTTGAGGGACTTGAAAGGTGGGTTTAGGCTCCCTCCTCCTCAATCTGGGTGGACCTTTGTGGCTGCCCCCACCAGTGGTGCTGTTGATGTGGCTTCATGGTTTCTGAAGCTTGGCCAGGAAAGGTGATACAGCCTCCCCTTGGCTCCCTCATGGGACACACTTGGGGCACCCATCCATGAACTGCGTGGGAGATGTCTGGCTTTCCGGAAGCCACCATTCTGGAAAGAATACACAATGAGAGAGATGAGATGTCTAAGGAGGGCCAGCTGTTTGTCCAGCCGAGGCTCCAGACTGTAAATGAAGATGGCACCCAGACGACACAGTGCCAGCCACCTGTCTGTAAAGGGTAGACATTCAGTGTTTTAGCTTTTGAGAATCACATGATCTTTGTTGCAACTGCTCAGCTCTGCTGTTGTGGTATGAAAGCAGCCACTGGCAATATAATTGGATGGGTGTGGCCATGCTCCAATAAAACTTTATTAATAAAAACAATTTTTTAAGCTGGTCCAGTAGCCAGCAGTTTGCTGACCCTTGGTCTAAGACATTTTTGAGTTTTCTATTACTTGCAGTCCAAAACACCTCAGTGGTTACAGCTATCTGATCAGAGAGCTCTGGGGGCATGTGCACAGGCTCTGGGGGGGAGTTTGCACAGCCTCTGGGAGTGTGTGCATGCACTCTGGACAGTGTACACAAGCTCTGTGTGTGTGTATAGATTCTGGGGGAGTGTGCAGACTCTAGGGGTGCATGCATGAGCCCTGGGAAGGCCTCCCCCATCTTATCTGCTAAGACAAGACCTGTGCTGTCTCTTCATGAAGGTCTCTCGGGGCATCTCTTATCAAGCAATTACCAGCTCCTTGGCAGGTGTCGTCCTTGGCAGCTCCAGAATCTCTGGACTCATCCTCACTGGATACTGGGCCAGGCAGGCAGGAGCATGGGAGCCTCCCCTCGATCAAGGAGCTAATAGGCAAAGCAGGGCATGGGACAGGCCCATGCAGAGAGAGGAGAGGAAAGAAGGGTAGGGAAGCTGCAGAAGGGCATCCTTTCTCACCCCGCCCCACCCCAGCTTGGATTATTATTGTAATAATAATCATCTGCTGAGCGCTCGTCACATGTTCAGAGCTGTGCTCAGCACGTGGAAACGTGTAATGTGGAGAAGACCATTAATTGTTGGACAACTAATTAGGAGTTGGACATTAGTCCCATTTCTTGGATGAGGAAATGGGCAAAGGGAGAGAGAAGTCACGGTTCTGAAGACACATAGCGGGAGGCAGGATTCCCTCCCAGGCTGGCTGACACCACACCTGGATTTGGGATGAGTGCTCCCTCCAAGCCAGAAGCAGAAACGCTTTGAAGCACTCGGCCCCATTGCAAAGTGAAGGGTACACGTGGGCCCCCCACCCACCTCCTGCCCAGGTGGGCCCCGCCTGCTGCAGCCCAGGAGGGCTAACGCGGGGACCCTGCGGTTTGCTGCCTATCTGCTCATCTTGTTTGTTCCAATTATGTCAAGTAAGTCATTATAATTTTATGTTTTTTAGATTAACATTTTTGCTCAAGGGCACAGTAATTAGTGAGCGGCTGGGAGTTTAATGATTCTGAGCAGTAGTGAGGGAAAGTTTTCCCCAGTAAATCTTTGGGAGGCCCTCAAGGCTGCTGGGCTGCCTGTGCCACCTCTCAGCTCCAGGAGGGGAAGGTTTATGGTACAGACGGGCTGGGTAAAGACAGACGAAGACCCCTGTCCTATTCACGAGCCCAGGACTCCCATCAGCCTGGACATCCCAGCATGGCCTGTCCACTCCCCCCCCCAGGTCTCTGCAGGGGACATTACTCTCCCCTCCGCCCTTTTCCTGCCTTCTCTGTTTTGTTCAGGGCCCCCCTGGTGTCCATTGGGTACTCAATAAATGCATATTAACTGAATGAATGGAAAGAGGTTGCAAACTGGTGGCCTGAGTGAACTAAATCCAGCCTTTGATAGGTTGACTTGAACCAGCATGAGGTATTTTGATACAATTTGAAAAAGTTGGCACGGTTTGATAAGAAGGGCAATTTGCATGCATCTAGGTCCAGCTTCTCTAGAAGACTCAGGGTTCCTGCCACGTGGGCCTATGTTCCCAGGGAGCTATGTTGTGGGAGGTGAAATGTGGCTGTGCGCTCTAGATGCGGTGTGGACTCCAGCTGGCCGCAGTCCTCGCTACTCCCTATCGCATTACATCTAACTGTGCTGCTTCATTTCCAGCACCCACCTAGCCCCTTGAGCACTTGGATTTGGTTTTCTTGGTTTGGAAAGCCTCCCCCCCCCCCCCAGAAGCCTAACACGGCAGTCTCCTCCCAGGGAGCAGCTTGGGGCTCAGGGCAGGTGTTTAGGTGGAGGACGACTCTCCTTCCTTACGGCTTCTCAGGCTGCTGCCATCCATGGTCCCACAGGCCCCAGAGCGTCACTGCTGCAGCAGCTTCTAGTTGGTGGGAAAAGAAAAGGATATAGGAGCACACAGGGGAGGTTTGGAGGCTTGGGCTCAAGTGAGGCCCGTGTCACTTGACTCTCCTTCCATTAGCCAGAGATTGGTCTCGTGGCCACTGTCACATGCAAAGGAGGCTGAGAAATTTCACCCGCTGTTTGTCCAAAGGAGAGGAGGTTCTGACAGCAGCCAGCGGTTTCCGCCCATCCACAGCTCCTCTCTCCCAGGCTGGGAAGTCACACCCCCTCCTGGACTCGCAGTCCTTTGTCATTTACACATATTCCCCCCAAATCTATTGTTTTTGATGTAAAATTGATATCCGGAACTCTTCCCAGCTGAGGTTTTTCTTTTTCTTTTTTTTTTTTTTGAGACAGAGCCTCAAGCTGTCACCCTGGAATAGAGTGCTGTGACATCACAGCTCACAGCAACCTCCAATTCCTGGGCTCAAGCGAGTCTCTTACCTCTGCCTCCCAAGTAGCTGGGACTACAGGTGCCCACCACAACGCCTGGTCATTTTTTTTGTGTGTGTGTTTTTTTTTTTGGCCGGGGCTGGGTTTGAACCTTTGAGCCACAGGCGCCGCCCCCCGGCCATTTTTTGGTTGTAGCTGTCATTGTTGTTTGGTGGGCCCGGGCTGGATTCGAACCCGCCAGCTCAGATGTACGGGGCTGGCATCTTAGCCCACTGAGCCACAGGCGCTGAGCCCCAGCTGAGGTTTTTCAAAAGCTCAGGTTCTTCTAACTCAAAAGCTCCTGAAATGGAGTAATTGTTTTTGCCTTGCTACTCTATTATTCCTCCCCTAGGCAAAGAGGCCTCCTGGTCTAGCTTGGCATAGAGTATGGAGCAAGGGGCAAAGAGTTACTGGGAGAACAAGGGCACTGGACAGAAATAGTATCTGGAGACATGGTAACACGACCCAAAGCACAACGTAGCACACCGTGACCCGGCAAGGACACTCGTAGGTATTGGCTCAAGAGAAATGACGCCTTATGCCCCACATGTTCTAGCGTGCAAAAGCTCACAGCAGTTTTACTCACAATAGCTAAAAACTGGAAACAGCCCAATGTCCCTCAGCTGGTGAACAGATAAACAAATGGCTGTGTGTCCGCTCTGGGCAATCTCGCTTAGTAATACAAGCCAACTAAATAAAATGAACTGTTGATGCACGTAACAACATGAATGCATCTCAAAATCATTATGCTAAGTGAGGGGCTAGCAACCTCTCCTACAAAGGGTTAGACAGAATATCTTTGGCTTTGCGGGCTACCATCCCTTTCTCCGCAACTCAACTCAACCACCATAGGGTGAAAGCAGCTATGCCCAGCATGTTAATAAGTAAGCATGGCTGTGTTCTAGTAAAACTTAATTTATGGACACTAAAATTTTAAATCTTGTATAATTTTTGCATGTCATGAAATCTTATTCTTTTGTTTTCTTTAGCCATTAGTAAATGTAAAAACCAGACAACACTCATTCACTGTCAGTGGCAAGGCACAATAGTGCGGCCAGTTTGAAGGGCGGTATGGTGATTTCCTTTTTTTTTTTTGAGACAGAGTCTCACTTTGTTGCCCTCAGTAGAGTGCTGTGGCATCATAGCTCACAGCAACCTCAAACTCTTGGGCTCAAGTGATCATCTTGCCTCAGCCTCCCAAGTAGCTGGGACTGTAGGCACCTGCCGCAATGCCCTGCTATTTTTAGAGACAGGGTTTCCCTCTTGCTCAGGTTGGGCTTGAACTTGTGAGTTCAGGCAATTCATCCACCTCGGCCTCTCAGAATGCTGGGATTACAGGTGTGAGCCACTGCACCCAGCATGTCTGGTGGTTTCTTACAAAGCTGAATATAGTCTTAGCGTACAATCTGGCACTCACACTTCTTGGTAATTACCCAAGTAATTTGAAAACTTCTGTCTGTGGGAAAACTTGTAGATGAATGATCATAATAGCTTTATTGATAATCACCCCAAACTGGAAGTAGCCAAGATGTCCTTGATAGGTAAATGAATAAACAAACTGTGGCGCACCCCAAACACTGGGATATTATTCATCCCTAAACAGAAATGGACTATCAAGTCACACATGCGAGAACTTTAATGCATAGTATTAAGTGAAAGAAGCCAGTCTGCAAAGGCCACATACCACGATTTCAACTCTGTGATACTCTGGAACAGTCAAAACTATGGAGCAGTAAAAGGTCAGAGATTGCCAAGGGTTTCGGGAGAGAGAGGAGTGAATAGGACAACCACAGGGCACTTTCCAACAGTGTCTCTATTCCTTGTGAGACCATGATGGGGAATACACATCCTTATATGTATTTTATTCTTTTTTTTTTGAGACAGAGCCTCAAGCTGTCACCCTGGATAAAGTGCTGTGGCATCACAGCTCACAGCAACCTCCAATTCCTGGGCTCAAGCGAGTCTCTTGCCTCTGCCTCCCAAGTAACTGGGACTACAGGCGTCCGCCACAACGCCCGGCCATTTTTTGGTTGCAGCCGTCATTGTTGTTTGGTGGCCCAGGCTGGATTTGAAACTGCCAGCTCAGGTGTACGTGGCTGGCACCTTAGCCTGTTTAGCCACAGGCGCCGAGCCATGTATTTTATTCTTAAAACTCAAAGAATCCGGGCGGTGTCTGTGGCTCAGTGAGTAGGGCGCTGACCCCATATACCAAGGGTGGCGGGTTCAAACCTGGCCCTGGCCAAACTAACAAAAAAATAGCCAGGCTAGCCAGGCATTGTGGCGGGCGCCTGTAGTCCCAGCTACTCGGGAGGCTGAGGCACAATAATTGCCTAAGCCCAGGAGTTGGAGGTTGCTGTGAGCTGTGATGCCACGGCACTCTACCGAGGGTAATGAAGTAAGACTCTGTCTCTAAAAAAAAAAAAAACCTCAAAGAAACCCACCATGCCAAGAGTGACCCCTAATATAAACTACAGACTATAGTTCATAATACAGTGTATCCCAAAACTTGCCCCTAAAGGTGCCATACGTAGGGAAAATGCAAAATTGTAGCTAAATGTACCTTTGTAGCCAAATATACCTTTATTTACAAAATATTCATCACAAAATTTTAATGAGGTGGCCAACACGTTGAGCATATTTTTGTAAAATTTATAAAAGATTTTAATATTGATACATCAGTATCAATTCAATAATGGTAACAACCATACTCCACAAATGCAAGATGTTAATAATCAGGGAAACTGTGTACCAGGCATGGGGAATTGGGAAATGGGGGTAGATGGAATTCTCTATACTGTCTGCTCAATTTCTCTATAAATGTAAAATTGTGCTAAAAGAAAGCACTAATTATTTTTTTAGTACAGAAAGAAAAATCAAAACCATCCTTAGCTTGTAGGCCTTCAAAAGGCAGGCAGCAGGCCAGATACGGCCCAGGGCCTGTGGTGCACTGAGCCCCGTGCAAAGTGAAGGCAGCCAGGGCTGAAGAGCTGCTTGTGTGTGATTCTGTTGACACAAACCCTAGAAAAGATATGTCATAAGACAGGTCGGAGATGGGGTTGGACAGGACACAGGAAGCTCTGGGTGATGGAAAAGTCCTGTGTTGAGTGGGGCAGTGGTTATATGATGAGCATTCGTTAGAAGTCTTTGAACTTTAAATGGCTGCCCTTTATTAGAAGACATCAGGGCCCCCCAGACTGTCAGCCAAGGTCAGGGCTGTGTCTGCCCGGTTCAGAAGAGAACAGAGGAGATACTTGGTCGATGTCCACTGAGTGGATGAGATGAAATGAAGCCAGTGGGGGCAGGTGGGACCCAGCTGGAGCCAGACTGCCCCAGGGACACATCAGAGCTGGGAACTGAAGGACTAGTCAGGCACACCCGGCTGCGAAGAGGAAACAGCTGGGGAGAGGCTGGGCTGTGGGACGCTGCTGGGGAGTTTAAGGAAGCAACTGGGTGTGGTCTGGGGTTGTAAGGCCAGCAAGGGCAGGTCCCTATGCAGAGAGGAAGGCGGCAGAGTAGTTTGTGGTCACAGCCTTTGGGTCCCTCTGCCCTGGGGCCTTTTGTGTCCTGAAGTTGGAGGGAGAAATTTCCAAGTTCAGTGCACAGGCTTTTGGGGCAACCTGGCCCCATGAAGGCATCACATTGACCTGTCCCCAAGGAGGAGGGGTGAGCAGGGCAGAAGTTTACTGACAGGCAAGAGCCAGGTTTGGGAACATTTCTGCAAAAATACATTTGATGGCATATCAATTTCCTGTCACTGCTGTGACACATTAGCATAGACACAGTGGCTTAAAGCAACACTAAATTGTTATCTCAAAGTTCCGGAGGGCAGAAGCTCGAAACAGATCTTCCCAGCGAAGATCAAGGTGTGGGCAGCACTGGTTCCTTCTGGAGATTCTAGGGAGATTCATTCCTTCCCCTTGCACCTTCTAGATAGAGGTGGCACATTCCTTGGCTCTGGCCATGTCACTACAACCTCTAGTTCCATCATCTCTTATTCTTACCTTCCTCCTTCTCTTTTCTCTCTCTCTCTCTCTCTTTTTTAGAGATAGTTTCACTTTAACACCCTCAGTAGAGGGCTGTGGCGTCACAGCTCACAGCAACCTCCAACTCCTGGGCTTAGGTGATTCTCTTACCTCAGCCTCCCGAGTAGCTGGGACTACAGGCACCTACCACAACGCCTGGCTATTTTTTTGTTGCAGTTTGGCGGGGGCTGGGTTTGAACCCACCACCCTTAGTATATGGGGCCAGCGTCCTACTCACTGAGCCACAGGCGCCGCCCCCTTCCTCCTTCTCTCATTTGATACTCCTGAGTCCCTCTTGTGACATTGGGCCCACCTGGATGCTGACATTGGGCCCACCTGGATAATCCAAGATAATTTCCCCATCTCAAAAATCCTTCACTTGGTCCCACCTACAAAGTCTCTGTGCCTGGTATCAGGGCCTGAATCACGGCCCTCACCCCCAGAGTCCTATGTTGAAACCCAACCCTCAGTACCTCCAGGGTGACTGCATTTGGAGGCAGGGACTGTAAGGAAATGATTACGATGAAATGGGGTCATTGGCGTAGGCCCTGATCTGATCAGCCCAGTGTCCCCGTAGGAAGATGAGAGGAGGACATGGACACACTCATGGAAGATCACATGAGGACCCAGGGAAAAGACAGTCACCTGCAAGCCAAGGACAGAGACCTCAGAAGGAACCAACACCTGGATCTCAGACTTCCGGCCTGCAGAACTGTGAGAAACACATTTCCGATGTTTATCTCCCCTCCCCCACCCTGTCTGGGGTGCCTTATCATGGTGGCCCTAGCAATACACCACACCATTGAAGGTGACAGATTACCAGGGAAGATGGCAAAGCCTGGGGGTGGGGGAAGAGCTGGGTGGAGCCCTTAGGGATGCTGGACCCAGGTACCAGCCTTTGCACTTTAGCAGATGGTCACGGGGTATCCATCAGGGTTCAAGTTCCTCTTTTTCTGAGCACCTCCTTACCCTGGTGGGTAGGGGGGACCATGTGACTATGTGGGGAGCCCATGAGTGTGAGAAGTGAGAGTCCAGGCTGAGCATTCATTGGCCAGTGTAAGACCTTCCAGAGCTCTCTTTCCTTCTGCCACTCTAACCAGAGATGTTCTAGAAGGTGGCTGCTTCATGAGCCTGGGAGCCACTTTGAGGACTTTGTGAAGCTACACCCATGGCCCACCTATGATGGACGTGTAGTGTGGGTGATAATAAACTTTTAGGGGTGGAGCTGTTGAAAATGTGGGACAGTTTGTCAGTCAGCACCACCTGGCCTGGCCTGACCATTGCAAACTCCCTTGCCTGTGCTTGGTAGATGATGAGCGTAGCCAAGTGAGGTGCATAAAAAATGTGTAGAGCAGCACCCAGCACAGAGTAAGTTCTACATTACTGCTGCTGCTGCTGCTGGTATGATTATCACCTGCATAACTGGCAAGGACAGAAGACCACCTTAGCCTTTGCCATTCATTTCAGAAAGTATGAGTCTACTCCAATTATTTCGACCTTGGGCAGAGAAGGTGGCCTTTTGAAACCTTCCTAAGATTTAATTCCCTCTCTGGGCAGGTGAAACAGCAACAAAAAGCCAAGTTATGGAGTTTGATAAAGCAGGCCCATCTCCTACTCTGGGGGAAAGGAGTGAAGTTGAGCCCCCGCTGAAGAGCTGTAAACAAGGGAGGGCCTGACCTGTTGGGTGGGTGGGCAGCGTGGAGGCAGGAGCCCAGGGAGGACACTGAGCTGCAGGTACAGCCAGTGTGGGCATGCTACTCCTGCTGTGTAACCAAACTGCCGAAACTTCATGGTAACCAGCAACCATTGTATGAGGCTCCCAGATCCTATGGGTCAAAAATTCACATGAGGCACATAACAGATAGCTTGTCTCTGCTCCAGCCTGCCTGGGGCCTCAGAAGGTGGAGAGTGACTTAATTGCTCGGGGCTGGAACTATCGGGAGGCATCTGTTTAGTGGATGGAGGTGGCTGCTGGCTGGGACCTGTCCTGGACTATCTGCCAGAACATGAACATGTGGCCTCCTGGTTACTTGGGCTTCCTCACAACATGGCAGCCCTGGGAAATACGAACTGCTTTGTGGCCTCTCAGGGCTGTTGCATGAATGGACCCAGCTTTGGCCACCACATGCCATTTCTTCAACTACTTTCCACTGGTTACAAGCAAGTCACAGATTTCAGATTCAAGAGGGAGAGAACATAGACCCCAACCTCCAGCGGGAGGCGTATTGGTGTCATGTGGGAAGAAGACCTTGAGGGATGGAAAAGATGGTGGCCATCTCAGGACAATGCTGTCTGCTACAAGGGGCTCAGACCACTCCCTGTCCACCTGTCGACCAGGCCCAAGTCCTCCCCATGATCACTTGCTTGCTGTTGAGAAATTTCTGGGTCCTCTCAGAAACTCTGAGCTCTGAAGCTTGCTCTCTGTGTGGGTCTCAGCTGAGCCTGGCAGCCCACAACCTTCTCTCCCATCTTGCCTGGCGAGGGCTCTGGATGCTGTGAGGGACAGCCCACTCCAGGGCCTCTCACCTCACAGTGCACAATGGCCCACCTGATGCCTATGATGAGACACTGTCCTTGGAGGAAAGCAAGATCTTGGCTGCCCCTGATGCCAGCCTTCTGCCTCTCCAGAAACGTGCCAGCAGCTCCTGCCCACACTCTGGCTGGGGAACAGGCTGGATAGTTGGGAGCCCTGGGCTCAGGGCCATCAGCCTGTCCTCCCCACTGGAGAATGGGTAGGGGTTGGCACCTGGAAATGTGCAGGGACTTCGGGGGATGGGAGGGCATGTGCAGGCTCACCCCCAAGACCCAGCCCATCATTCACATCCCGATTATTCATCCCACTCCCCGAGCAACCAGAGAACACAGGGAGGGAGACAGACAGTGAACAATCACGGCACCGCCAGGCAGCGGGAAGCCGCATGAACTCTGGGAGATGAGAGGACGAGGAAGGGACAGAAGTGCTGGGGCTGCTTGTTTGAGGAGGTGATCTTAGAGCCAGGGTCTCAAACAGGGTGTTTCAAGCTAGGAGAACTGCAGGGGGCAGCGCGTGTGAGGCCCTTGCCTCCTGCCATCCGTGGCCTCCTGTTCAGCCCAAGGCCCTTCTTGGCATTCCGCGCTCTCTGTTGCGTGGGTCCTGCCTCACCTCCCCATTCTCTGTGTGGGCCCCAGGATTTCCTGCATCCTCGTTTTTGCTCTTATTGCTTTAGGAACCATTTTTTAAACAAGAAGCAGTGAGTCCTCCCACTTTTACAGTGGAAATATCTTTTAGAATCACTCCCTGGAGGATGGAGTGGGGTGGTGGCTGGACTAGGAAGCGCTGACAGGAGGGGATGGCACAGAATTTTGGGGGCAGGGGAAAGAGAGGAAGAGACCTGGGAAGGCTGGGTGAACAAAGCAGAGCAGGCGCCACACGCCTCGAGCGAAAGTACGGCCCACCTTGCCAAGGAGCAGGCTTGCACTGATTCACAGAGTGACTGCTGGGACCTTCCACTTCTGGAGGCAGCATGGCCACTGCCTCCAAGATCCCCCCGGATCTCTCTGGTCTCAGCAGCAGCATCTGGGGAACAGATGTAAGACCAGTACCCCAGGTTCTGGACAGTTGGTAGATGAACTCAGCCTCACTGATAAGACTGAAGTTGCCGACCTCCCTCCCCAGACCTCACTAGGGTATCCTGGAACACCTCAGCCTAGAAAAGGGGTCACTACAAGGTCAGGCTTAGATCCCTAAGGGTAGTGGAGACTTTGTGAGGTGATCTCATCGGAGTGCCCACCTCCCCTTCTCCCTCCTGGAAGGGCCAGCCTTTCCACAGCACAGCTGTGACCTGGGTTCGTTCCAGGGGACCCTGAGCACCAGCAGCACAGAGGGGCCAACCTTGAACTCAGCAGAGAGGAGCCCGGGGCTCTGTTCCAGCCAGAAGACTGAGCAATGGCTGGGATTTATGAGCCTGCCCTAAGTCAGTACTCCGTGCCTTTGTTCAGCAGAAAGGGAAGTCAAACACCAGGTCGATGTCTCCTCCCCAGACAGTAGCCAGAAAACATGCCACAGCCTCTGAGAGCATGGCCAGGGATAGCCAGCCTCTGTCCAAGGTCCTGCAGCTGGTCATTATTCACCCAATAAAAGGGTTGCCCTGCTTCCCATGGAGCAGCACTAATTAATCTCCTACTGTGTACCAGGCACATGTAAACATCATGGATTAAGCCTTGCACCATCTCCATCTACCTTACAAAGCACTGTTGTCTTCATCTGGCAGTTGGCAAACGTGGGGCCCAGAGGATTGTAGAGCAATTTACTCACAGTCACACAGCCATCCAGGTGGAGCTAGGATACAAGTCCAGGTGTGATGGATTCAAAGCTTATCGTCCCAAACCCTAGATCACCAGTTCCGTGGAAGCCAGAGGATGCTAAACCCATTAGAAATTGACTTGACTACAAGTAACAAAAAGCTGAACGAATGGTAGCTTAAATCATAAGGCCACTTATTGTTTATTTAAGAGGACATCAGGAAGTAGGTGGTGCTGGGAGAGGGTTGTTCGCTAGTTCCTCAAAATTATGATTCCAAGTTGACATCTCCATAGTTCTCTTGGCCTCCTCATGGTGGCAAGACAGCTGCCACTGCTCCAGACATCATTTCATCATACAATATCATACAAAGGCAGGATGGAAGATGGATAGGGAGGAGGTAAAAGGGAGCAAGTCTCTCTTCGTATATCTTTCTTCTTTTGTACTGAGACATCTCCTTCCCAGGAGCTTCCAGCAGATTCTCTGGCCAGAAATGGATCATGGGCTTTCTCCACTCACCCAAGCCCCGAGGGGTAGAATTTGGTTCCTACCACATGGTGGACTAGGGACTTGAACTAAATAACAGTACATAAGAGTGAAAAGCAAAGGATGCTGATTTTTTTAAATGTGGTAAAATATACACATACCTTAAAACTTACAATTTTAACTTTTTTTTTTTTTTTTTTTTTGGTAGGGACAGTCTCTCACTTTATTGCCCTTGGTAGAGTGCTGTGGCGTCACAGCTCACAGCAACCTCCAACTCCTGGGCTTAAGCGATTCTCTTGCCTCAGTCTCCCGAGTGGCTGGGACTGCAATGCCCAGCTATTTTTTTGTTGCAGTTTGGCCAGGGCCATGAGGTTCGAACCACCTGGCCACCCTTGGTAAATGGGTCCAGCACCCTACCCACTGAGCCACAGGCGCCACCCCCCAATTTTAACATTTTTTAAGTGTATAGTTCAGTGGCATCAAATACATTCACATTGTTGTTCAACCATAACCATCATCCATCTCCAGAATTTTTTCATATTTCAAGATCGAAACTCTGTGCTCATTAAACAACTGCCCATCTCCCAGCCCCTCGGCAGCCACTATGCTACTTTCTGTCTATGAGTTTGGCTACTCTCTAAGTGGTGTCATATAACATTTGTCTACTGGGGACCGGCTCATTTCACTTAGCAGAATGTCTTCAGGAACCATTCGTGTGATAGCCTGTGTCAGAATTTCTTCCATTAAGGCTGACTAACATTCCATTGTAGAGACAGACTGAATTTTCTTCATCCATCCGTCCATCAATTGGTGCTACGGTCTCCATCTTTGCACTACTGTGAACAACGCACAGGGTCTTTTGTTGCTTTCCCCATCTTCGAAAACCTCTTCTCTGATGAAACAATGGTGGGGTACCAAGGGTTGGCAAAAAAATGTGGAGCAACTGGAATTCTCACACCCTGCCATTGGGGACACAAAACGTATGGAAGCAATTATTTGGAAATCGGTTTGGCAGTTTCTTAAAGTTTCCCATTTCCCTGCCATATGTTCCACTACTGTGCGTACACAAGGGAAGCGCAAACGCACGTCCACACAGACACCTGCATGGGCACGTTCACAGCATTACGTGGTTCCAAAAGGTGGAACTGGCCCAAATGCCCATCCACAGATGAGTGGATGAACAATGTGTGTTCTATCCATATGGAGGAATAGCATTCGGCCATGAAAAGGGATGAAACACTGACGTGTGCAATGACGTGGATGAACCTTGAAAACTGCCGAGAAGAAGGAGGCAGACATAGAAGTTCACGTACCGTATGGCTCCGTTTATATGAAATGTTCAGAACGGGCAACTCTGTAAAGTCAGAACACAGCGTGGTGGTTGCTGGGGGCTGAGGGAGGTAGCGACGGGGAGTGACTGCTGTGCACAAGGATTTCCTTTTGGAATAATGAAATGTTCTGGAATTAGGTAGTGCTGATGATTGTACAATATCCTAATGAATAGTATTCTTGTAAATAATTTTAAAAAAAAACAGTGAACAGTACAACAGAAAAGATGAGTGACTGCCCCGAAAACTGTCATTGTCCCCATTTTCAAGATGAGAACACCAAGGCTCAGAGACTAAAGTGATTTGCCCGAGGACACAGAGCTGGAGAGAAGGAAGGCAGCATTGGTACCCCTGCCTATTCAGCTCCAAGACTGCACACTAAGGGCTCCCAGGCCCTAGGCAAGTCTCCCTGCCTCTCTGCTCAGCCTCCTCACTTGTGCAATGAGCATGATTCAAAGGGGCACGATGGTGGCCAACCCGTGACTGGCACAGAGCAGGTGCGTCCAGCCATGCAACTCTTCTTCCTTCTCTACTGCAAGAGAGAGGAGAAAACAGTCACAGGTTTGTAGGGCAGGCAGGAGGGCTGGGGGAGGACCAGCTGTCTGGGAGACTCGGTCACCTCCCAGCTACTGTCCCCAGGCGGGAGGCCGTGGCACCACCAGTGTTCCTGCTGACAGCCTGTGGGTGTTTCCTGACACCCCCTTCTGAGCTCGGGCAAACACATCCCCCGTGATGTCCCCGTTGCCATGGAGCAAGGCGCCCTCTTCTATGGAGAGTGACAGCCACCACCTTCGCTGGGACCAGAGCCAGCACAGCCCAAGGCCAGACTAATTCCACCACCACTATCAGGCTCTGCAGGCTCTGCACCTCCTGGGAAGGACGGCTGCCCAGGCCTCCTAAGGAGACAAAATGAGCAACACCAGGGGCTTCTTCCCCAGCTTCACCTTGTTTGAGAGCGCTGGGTGGGGAGTGGGGAGGCCAGTGTGGATTTCAGTTCTGGTCCCTCTGTTTATAAGCTGTGTAACCTGGAGCCTCAGTTTCTTTCTTTCTTTTTTTTTTTTTTTTTGCGGTTTTTGGCTGGGGCTGGGTTTGAACCCACCACTTCAGCATATGGGGTTGGCGCCCTACTCCTTTGAGCCACAGGCGCCGCCCGAGCTTCAGTTTCTTTGTCTGAAAAATCTAGATCTGGATACCTCCCTGGCAACCTTGCTTTAGGGAATCACTTAGTCATTCAACCAACATCCACGAGCTCTACCTAAAGGCCAGGCCCTGGGGTGAGAGTGGGGGAGCATAGGCAAGATCCTGTCCTCCTTGTTAACAGGGAATTTCTTTTGCAAGCAGTGCTATACAGTCCTGAAACCCAGGTGAGAGGCAAGGAGTGAAGAGGAGGGGAGATTATGACCTCAAGGCTAGGGAAGACCTAGTTGAGAAGGCAGCCATGAGAAGACCAGGGGATGAGCAATCTAGGCAGACAAGCAGCACGTGCAAAGGTCCCAGGGCAGGAGTGGGTGCAGTACTTTCAAGGAACAAGAGGGCACATGTGGTGACCCTGTATCCTCCCCTCATTAAGGTGGGAGGGGACAGTACAGGCCGATGGCAAAGGGCTGCGCAAGCTGCCATGAGGAGTCTATATTTTGTTCCAAGAGCAAAGGGAAAGGACTAGAATGATTTAAGCCAGGGAGTGGTAAGCACTGCTTCTCATTTATATATAAGGGCTTCTACTCCTTGCCTTGGATAAATGTGTTTCAGTTTCATAAACTGCATTTCAAAAGGGGAAGCTGGGCTCAACAGATCTCATTTGAACAAATCATTGACTTTCATGAAATAGACAAGTAATCAACCTTGAGAATTGAAGTGTGAGAAGAAGCACAAATCATCCCACTTCCTGATGTTTGCTGGCTGTTGGCTCCAGTCTGGTTATGGTCTTATCATTATTATTATTATTTTATCTCAAAATATTACAGGGGTATAAATGGTCTTGGTTACCTGGATCACTTTTGTTATGTCTGAGTCATGGCTGTAAGTGTACCCATCACAAGACAGTGTTCATTGTACCCTTTAGGTAGATTTTTGGAGCCCCCACCCTGGTGATTTCCTCTGAGTCTTACTTTCCTCTGTGCACAAGTATAGTCATTGGTTAGTTCCAATTTAATAGTGAGCACATGTGGTGTTTGTTTTTCCATTCTTTGGATACTTCATTTAGGATAATGGTCTCCAGTTCCACCCAAATTGTTGCAAAAGGCCTTAATTCCTCCCTCTTCATGGCTGACTAGTATTCTATGGTATACATGTACCACATTTTATTAATCCACTCCTGAATTGATGGGTACTTGGATTGATTCCACATTTTTGCAATTGTGAAGTGTCCTATAATACATATTCAAGTGCAGGTGTCTTTTTGATAAAAATGACTTCTTTTCTTTTGAGTAAATACCCAGCAGTAGTATGCTGGATCAAATGGTTGGCTATGATCTGGCTTGGTGCCTATAGCACAAGAGGCTAGGGCGCCAGCTACATACCCCAGAGCTGGTGGGCTTGAATCCAGCCCAGGCCCACCAAACAACAATGACAACTACAACCAAAAAATAGCCGGGCGTTGTGGTGGGCACCTGTAATCCCAGCTACCTTGGAGGCTGAGGCAAGAGACTCACTTAAGCCCAAGAGTTGGAGGTTGCTGTGAGCTGTGACATCACAGCACTCTACACAGGGTCAGGGTGACAGCTTGAGACTCTGTCTCAAAAAAAAAAGGTTGGCTATGATCTTTAGCCAAAATCTAACAGCAGTCCTGGACTGAAACAGATACTTGTATACTGATGTTTACAGCAGCATTACTCAGAATACCCAAAGGTGGAAGTGACCCAAGTGTCGATTGACAGATGGATAAACAAGATGTGATCTGTCCACACAGTGGAGTAGTATTCAATAGCCTAAAAAAAGGAAGAAAATTCTGACACATGCCACAACACGCATGAACCTTGAAATAAGCTAGACACAAAAGGACAAATACGTATCATCCCACTTACAGGAAGGTAGAAAGTAGAATAAAAGTTACTGAGGCCTGGGGGAGGAGGAAATGGGGAGTTAGTGTTTAAGGCGTACAGAGTTCAATCTGAGAAGATGAAAAAAGTTCTGGAGCTGGATGGTGGTAACTGTTATTCAACACTGTGAATGTGTTTAATGCCATTGACGTGTACACTTAAAAAAATTTTTTTAATGGCAGATTTTATGACGTGTATTTTACCACAATAAAAAAAGCAGCCCAGGTTGGCACCTGTGGCTCAGTGGGTAGGGCGCTGGCCCCATATACCGAGGGTGGTGGGTTCAAACCCAACCCCATTCAAACTGCAACAAAAAAATAGCTGGGTGTTGTGGCAGGCGCCTGTAGTCCCAGCTACTCAGGAGACTGAGGCAAGAGAATCGCCAGAGCCCAAGAGCTGGAGGTTGCTGCGAGCTATGTGATGCCAGGGCACTCTACTGAGGGTGACAAAGTGAGACTTTGTCTCTACAAAAAAAAAGCAACCCAATACAAATCACTACCTAAACATTTCTTGGTCAGAATACGCATTGCCTTTGAGAGGCAGAATTCCAAGATGACCCTCTGTAACCTGCACCTGTGTACAATGTCCCACCTGTATTAGAGGCAAGTGGGATCCACCTATATTTGCATCTAATGCAGAGAAAATGGCAAAGGGAAAGGGATTTGACCCTCAGGTGTTAGTGAGGTCCTAATCAGCTGCCTGGGTACTAATTGCAAAGGTGTTTATACATGTGAGCCTGCCCTAATCAGGCAAGCCCTTTCTAACCAGGCCTGGGGAGGGAACCAGAAATAGTTATCTCCTCTGGGAATCCTATATTCACAGGGAAATAGATTCTGCCGACAGCCTGAGGGGTGACCGCAGCTGGACCTGTCCCTTGGTTGCCCCTGGTAAGGCTGGAGCAGAGGACCCGGACTCCTTGTTCACAAAGTAGTAGGACAATGCATGCTATGTATGTTATTTTATTTTGATTTGTTTATTTCTCTTTTAGACAGAATCTCACTCTGTCACCCTGGGTAGAGTGCTGTGGCATCATAGCTCACAGCAACCTCAGGCTCTTGGGCTTGAGCAATCCTTTTGCCTCAATCTCCAAGATAACAGGGCAATAGGTATGCACCACTGTACCCGACTAGTTTTTCTATTTTTAGTAGAGACAGGCTTTTGCTTTTGTTCAGGCTGGTCTCAAACTCTTGAGCTCAAGCAGTCTGCCTGATTTGGCCTCCCACAGTGCCGGGACTACAGCTGTGAGTCACCATGCCTGGCCTCTTTCAGGAATATTATTAAAGTCACAAGTGCTTAGGGTTTGGGGAGGTCTCTTTTAGGTGGGCCTTGACAGGACTGGGGCTTCACAGCAAGGATGCAGGTGAATATGGCGGGCGCCACAGATTCCAGTCCCTCATAAGGGGTGGCCATTGCAGGATGCTCTTTGGAATGGGTCTCAGGTCAGGAAGCCCTACGATTACCCAACTGTGGTTCAGCTCCTGGCTTGATTTCTAGCTGTGGGACCTGGCCCAAATTCTCTGACCACTTTCTCAGTTTCTTCTTCTGTGAAATTGAGGTGACGATGATCTTACTATGTCAGGATTGTGGGGATCACATGAGCTAGTGCATGTGAAATGCCTGTCTCAGTGCCCAGCACACACTAACCCAGCACCAGTGTTAGCTGTTACTATATCCTTGTCAGAGTTTTTGGTTTTTTTAAAAAAAGAAGACAGGGACCTTACCAAGTAACATGGGCTGGAAGCCATGGGTGGGACATAGTGAAGAACTTGGAAACCTACTGGATCTCATTACCCAAATGTGCGTTCAATGATTAACACCAGGATCAAAACTGCTCCATTGACTGGTTCCTTGGAGCACTGAGCTGGGTGGGATTCTGTGGCCCAGCCTGGAGTCAGTGAGAAAGAAGATCATGATTGATTAGTGATGTCTGCCATGGGTGTGGGTGAGGAGCGTGGATTGATTAGTGATGTCTGCCATGAGCATGGGCCAGGAATGTGGCTTTGTGTGCTATGGATTGTCTGTCCTTGGGCTAGTGCCTTCTGCGTAAAGATAGAGCAATGGCTCTTAATTAGGAGACTACATTAGAATCTTCTAATGAGCCTTTTCATAAAATGCAAATTTCTTGGCATTGCTTTAAATTAGAATTGCTGGGAATGGAGTTTGGGCAGTTTTCAAAACTCTCTAGGCAATTCTGATGTCCACACTGACTATGAAATTCACCTGTAAATAAGAAGAGGCCCCCAAGCTCAAGCCTGGTCTATCCAGTGGGGCCCTTCTAGAATGACTTGACTTGGTTCTTACCGCCAAATGCCTTCCACAGGGACAGCTGGGGAGAGAACATGGGTTCAAACCCAACTCTGTCATGTGTGATCCAGAGAGGCTGCATAATCTCTGTGCCTTAATATTCCTACCTTTAAAACGACTGCTCTTATAACCACCTGACAAGGTGACCACTGGGGATACATACCTCTTCCACTGGGAGAACTCCTAGGTCTCCAGGGAGTCTCACTCTTGCCCTTTTAGGTCTCCAGGTCTCTCACTCTTGGCCTCTTTTCTAAGCAGGAAAGGGAAAAGAGACTGCTACAGCCCTGGGGCGGAGGGGGTGAGGGGTGGGAGGTCCCTGCATCTGCTGCACGTCTGCATGGCTGCCAGAGTGAGTCTTTGGGTATCTGAGCATGGATCTACCCTAGCATCTCTGGGCTGGACCTGCAGATAGAAGCCAGGTTGTCCAAGTATTCCATGGGATGTCCTTTTGCTAGAGAGTCATTTGTTATTTATCAAAAATTCAGAGTTGGGGGCTCGGCGCCTGTGGCTCAACAAGCTAAGGCGCCAGCCACGTACACCTGAGCTGGCGGGTTCAAATCCAGCCCCCGGGCCCGCCAAACAACAATGACGGCTGCAACCAAAAAATGGCCGGGCGTTGTGGCGGGCGCCTGTAGTCCCAGCTACTTGGGAGGCAGAGGCAGGAGACTCGCTTGAGCCCAGGAATTGGA
>CAUYON010170315.1:0-11415 GCA_963573935.1 Arctocebus calabarensis
CTTCTTAGCAAAGTATCTCAAGAATGGAAGAAAAAGTATCCAATGTACTCAGCCCTACTATGAAGCTAATCTATAGCTTTCATATGAAGGCTAAAACCCAGTTATAGCACAAGAAATGGGGAAAGGGGCAAGGGAGGGGAGATGGGGGAGGATGGGTGGAGGGAGGGTGATTGGTGAGATCACACCTACGGTGCCTCTTAGAAGGGTACAGGTAAAAATTACTAAATGTAGAATATAAATATAGTGATTAAATGTAGAATATAAATATAGTGATTAAAAGGCCATGAAGGCTGTGTTAAATAGTTCAATGAAAATATTTCAGAATGTATATAAAGTCAGCACAGTGTGCCCCATGATTGCACCAATGTACACAATTATAATTTAATAAAAATTAAAAAAAAAAAGAAATCTAAATCCACATGGGAACAGACACACCATCACCTCTCAGGTGCCCAAGAACAAAGCTCCATGGAAAAACCCACAAAAAGGGCTCATCATGACCACTGAGAGCAGCTGAAGTGTTTTGACCTTGTCTGTGCCAGGCATTATGCATTCTTTCCTTTAATCTTTACAAAAGTCGACGACATTGATACAAATATCACTGTTTTATAGATGGCACCAAACCTAGGTTGTTACCCAATATGTTGACTTATAGAAACTAAAGAAGTGAGGTCTCTGCCTTCAAGTACCCTGTATTTTTGATAGGTAAAAATAAAAATGAGACTACATTCAACAGCAACATGGAACACACAATCAGGATCATATAAATTAAATGCTACACACAAAGCACGGTGGCTGAGCACACTGGAGATGGGATGGGAAAGTGTCAAAGGAGATTAATTTTTTAACATTATTTAAAAGAGAAGGATTCCATTGCATGGTAAGAAAAACAGGGCTTTAGAGACTATTATTTTATGTGCCTAACTGCATCATTTTACATTAAAAACAAAACAAAATAATCCAGTGTCAGGACAGGGGTCTGGAGTGGGTGGAGTTATAGCCGAAACAAGATTTTCTAGATGAGTTAATAATTATTGAAACCAGGTGATGGGTACGTGAGGATTCATTATACAAGTCTCTTTACTTCTATAGATGTTGGAAATTTTCGTAATAAAACCATTACAAATCATAGAATGATGCCTCAAGCATTGTAAAAGTGATCCATGTACATGGGTCACTACAAAAGTTTTGAGACAGACGGTGGCCCATTATTTCACTTCCAACACAGTTGACAGTGTCCTTTCTGATTCATCCATGCAAGTTTCAACCTGCTGGGCTTATGGGTGTTCGTGTTGCTAGGGGGTCTTCATTTGGTTCCACTTGTGCAGATTTTATGTTGCTTAAATTTTGTGTATCTCAAAACATTTGTAATGACCTGGATAACCAAAAATCTTTGTAACCCTGTAATACTTAAAAAAAAAAATCCCAATAGCACATCCTAAAAAAAACCAAAAAACACAAAACAAAACATGCGGTTAGTATCGTCACCCTTCACATGAGAAACCCAGAGCTCAGAGAAGCTGGCTAATGTGCCCAGCATCACAAAGAAGCAAGGAACAGAGCCAGGAACAGAGCAAGGGAAACCCTCCAACTCTAGAACAACAGTGTATAGATCTGAAGTGGGAACAAATATGTCAGGTAGGGATGGGAAGAAAATGTGCTCAAGTAGAAAAAGACAATTTCCAGGATAGATTATTCTTCAAAAGTCATGTCTCACTGGTGAAATCTGAATTAGCTCTGCAGATTGCATCCATGCCAAGTTCCTGATATTGGTACTGAGCCACAGTTATGTAGGATGTTAGCACTGGGGAAGGCTGGGTGAAGGGTACACGGGACCTCTCTGTGCGTTTCTCTGCAAAACTACCTATGAATCTGTATTTCAAAATAATAGGATTTCTAAAAGTTGGCATATGATGATGGCGAAGATGCTTCCTTTGAAGTTGAGGTGGTGATTGGTGGAGGAACCCGATTCAGGAGGCTGATCTGTTCATGGGGCACAAGAGTGTGCCAGCATCATGCCAGAACCTCTCCTGCCAGCCCCTTCCCACGTTCGGTTGGCCACAGCTAGAGGGAGAAGTAGGTGTGTACAAACTCATATACTGAGTATTCATCATGCCTCCCGGCCCCACCATGCCAAGGGCTACCTGGGGATATGAAACATCAACAAGACGCGGGTCTGGTCTGGGGGGCTCTCACAGTCTACTTGGAAGGGAAAGGCACAATCAATACATAAAACAGTGGTCTGTGTCTACTGATGTTTCTCACAGAAAGTTTCACGGGTTACAGAGAGCCAGAGGAGGGCGCGTGTCCTTAGACTGAGTTGGTCAAGAAAGACTTCCCAGGTGAGACTGAACTTAGGTAGAGCCTTAGAGGATATGGGCCTGGCAGAAGGGGAGAGGAGACGCAGTCCTGGCAAGAGGAACAGTTGAGCAAAGGGCCACATGTGGAAGTGTTTCCAGAACCTAAGCTTGTCCAGGACCTCCTTGCAGGCACCTGGCACCTCGCACCCAGTGTAGAGTATGCATTCAATAACATTGTTTAAAGGGCTTAAGTAATATTCACAGAGATAAGTTTTAAAGAGTGATCCTCTATATTATCACTCCAGATAGGAATCATACCAAAACGTAGATCATATTTTATAGCTTAGAAAGAACACACCTCGGAGTTCAGCCGAACTGGGTCTGTGAGCTACGTGACCTCAGCAAGGTCTTCCAAGCTCTCTGCCGGTGTCCTTGTCTGTGGGAGATGAGCAAAGCGCCCAGTGCAAGCTGGCACTCAGTAAGCTCCACAAACGGGAGCGCTCAGGTCCTCCTCATCCTATTTCATAAGCATTTCTCCTGTTGTTTAACTGTCATCATAATTATCATTTCAAATGTGTGCTGAAAATTCCAATGAGAAGATCCACAATAATTTACAGAGCCTTTTTCATAGTATTTGACATTTATCTTGTTTACACTTTCATGCTATTAAAATAAAGTTGGAAAGAACGTATGTACATTATAGCTTTTTTTGTTTTCTGGATTATTTCCTTAGGATGGATTTTCAGAAATGGAGTCAAGCAGTACAGCTATTTTTAAGACTCAAGAATTTGAAAGGGCTCTTCAGGGACAAGATATGCCTGTGCACACTGGAGGGGGCTCCAAGCAGCAGGCTCATGGGAGGTCTCAAGGCTTCGAGAAGCCCCGGCTGCCCAGGTAAGGAGCTCACCCTTCAACCTGCAGGAGAGGAGAGTTACTCAAGGGCTTTTTGGAAAAGAGGGACGAGAGGATGAGAATAGTGTGTTAGGACAGGTAGTTAAGGGTCTGGCTAGTTGAATTTGAGTTTAGAGACATCAGAAGAAGGGGAACCATCATTAGAAAAGTAGAAACCGGTTCGGCGCCTGTGGCTCAGCGGGCTAAGGTGCCAGCCACGTACACCTGAGTTGGCGGGTTCGAATCCAGCCTGGGCCCGCCAACCAACAATGACGGCTGCAACCCAAACAAAAAAATAGCTGGGCGTTGTGGCTGGCGCCTGTAGTCCCAGCTACTTGGGAGGCAGAGGCAGGAGACTCACTTGAGCCCAGGAATTGGAGGTTGCTGTGAGCTGTAATGCCACGACACTCTACTCAGGGTGACAGCTTGAGGCTCTGTCTCAAAAAAAAAAAAATTCCCATTAAAGCACTTAATGTCATATTTTGTAGAACATGAAAAAATTGTACTTCATGTTATATAGAACCAGAAAAGAAAACCTAAATAGCAAATGCAATTTTAAGAAATAAAAACAAATGTGGAGTCAACACATTACCAGACTTTAGGTTTTATTTCAAGTCTACAGTGATCAGAACACCATGGAACTGGCACAGAAATAGTGATATAGATTTATGGAAAAGAACAGAGAACCTATAGATAAACTCAGCCACATAGCACCATCTAATCTTTTATAAACCAAACAAAAGCATACACAGGGTAAAATAATCCCTATTTAATAAATTGTCCTGGAAAAACTGGTTAGCCACATGTAGAAGCCTAAAAGTGGACCCAACCTCTCACCGCTTGTACAAACTGACTCTTGCTGTATAAAATATTTAAATTTAAGACATGGAACAATAAAAATACTAGAGTAATTGTGGGAAATCCTGGAGTAATTTTGGGAAAAACTCATTACTTAATCAGCTTTGGACAACATTTCATAAAGAAGACCCCGCTCCCAATTGCAGCAAGACCAAAAATAAATAAATGAGACATAATCAAGTTTTCTGCACAGCTAAGGGTATAATTAAAACAAACAGAAAATGTTCAAAAAGGGAGAATATATTTGCATGCTAAGAATGTTAAAAAGGGCTGATAAGTAGAATCTACAAGCACTTGAAAATAATCAACAAGAACAAACAATCCCATTTGTAAGTGGGCACTAATCTTGAACAGAAACTTCTCTGAAGATAGATTAATGGTGAACAAATGCATGAAAAAAATGTACATCACCTCTAATCATAAGAGTAATGCAAATCACAATCACTTTAAGAGACCACCTAACACAGTAAGAATAGATCACCACATCACAAAATTCCAAGGTAAAAATGCTGGCATGGATGTGGCAAGAAGGGAACACTTTTACATGCTGGTGGAATTCAAAACTAACAGCCTCTGTGGAAAGAAGTATGAAGAATCTCAAAGAGCTAAAAGTCGACCTTCCACTCCCATTACAAGGTATCTATACACAAGAAAATAAAATCATTTTTACCACAAGGACCTATGCCTTAGAATGTATATTGAAACTCAGTTCACAATTGTTAAGACATGGAACAGTCCTGAAGGTTTCATGTGGAAAGACTTAAGGGAGGAGTCAAATCTTGATGTACTTGCATTGCTACTAATGATTTTATAAATTTGAAACATACTCAATTATTACTTGTTAGTAGATTAGAGATATTATTAGGAATAGGGAACAAAGTCTAGACAAAGGGAGATAGTTGTGGGGGTTTTGATTTGGGCTGATTTTATGGGCTCTGAGCACAAAGTGAAAGATCCTGTCATTTTAATATTTCTGCTGCCTAGCATGTTGTATATTTCTCCTCCCCTCGTAGCTGTGGTACAGCAGCTGCTTGGAGGCTTTGAAGATGGTTTCTGCCAGGGCAAGGTTGTGTCCTGTGAGGGAGTAGTTTGGGGGTATTAAGAATGAATTCTTTAAACTTTGTTCAACTCAGGAAGACTTGCTCCAGACCAGATAAGAATAAGGATCTTCTTTCTTTTGCCACCTTGACTGGGCCAGAAGAGTCTATCTGTTTGAACACAAGGCTGTCAGCATATTAAAACATCACATCTGTGGTGTGTGACTGTGGGTCAGTTAGGATTTGGTCCTTGATTCAGCCTCTGATTGGCTTCTTTATAAAGACTTTGTTTACATTAAAACCATTATACTTTGAAGTAGTAAAAAGTAATAAGTAAAACTTTGCAATTAACATAATAAACTGTAGAGTTACTCCAGTTAGTAGGAATGCAAGTGGCAGGATTGTTTTGTAGAGGAATGGACACCATGCTTGTAAAGCATAGTTACTGATTCTTATCACATTAAAAGGGAACTCTGAAAACAGGACAGTCTCCTGGCAAGCCAAGAGACATTTTGTGACTTAGGGGCCATCCCCCAAGTAACTCACTGTTACGGAATGAGATAGGATAAGTCACTCATTAGTAATCATGTGTTAAACATTGATTCTTGGTAGTTCTTCATGGGTGTTGTGGGGGAAGATCACATGAGGAAAGAACACACAAGAAAAGAGCACAAGGCAATCCTTACATATGCAGTCCTCATATGTAATTACCTGAAATCTCCACACCTGTTGTGTATGCTATTCCCTTATGTCTACACACCTGTTGTGTATAACCTTACTAAATAGCTGTGGTGGAGGGAGCTCAGGGATACCCTGCACTTAAGGTAAGCCTGCCTCCTGCAAGCTTGTACTTCTAATTTGTATCACATTAGTTCGTCTGTGCAACAACAGAGATCAGGGCCATAGGGGTCATGACTGTTTGCCTTGATTTCATGAGATTTATGACTGTAACACTGATGTATGAAATAAATACAGAGCTATCCTGAGACTTAGGGCAGCATAATGCAAGCCTCATGAAGTGTGTGACAACTCTTGAGCCCTGCTACTCTTAAAACTATCTGTCTGTGTCTATTATTTCTCTATATTAGTATTCTATAACTCCTACTAATAATTTCTCAGTCTCCTTGCACTACTAGGCCACAAGGAAGTAAACCCACTATGTGTCATGGCTGGTCCACTGCACAACCCGTGTACCTACAAACCCAGGAATGGATTAATTAAAAGTGTACAGCACAAAACACTATTCATCCATAAAAAGATGAATACTTCTTTTATATTTACTTGGATGGAATTGAAACACATTCTTCTTAGTAAAATATCACAAGAATGAAAATCCAGTATCCAATAATACTAATAAGAAACTAATAGGAAAACATCTACACATTCACAGAAGAGGAAAAAACAATTATATTCTACTGGGGGAAGAAAGGGAAGGAAGGAAAATGAAAATGGTAGGAGGGTGGGGGATTGGTAAGCTCTCATCTAGTGTGCTCAAAGGTGTACAGCACACCTCCTGTGTGAAGGGCTTAACCAGAATTTGAACTTTACTTAGAAACAAAAGCAATGTAATCTAATCATTTGGATCTTTATATTAATCTGAAATTTTTAAAAAAGAAATGTTCGTTATTTCTAATTATCAGAAAAATGGAAATAAAAACCACCTTGAGATATTACCTAACCCCAGTGAGAATGACCCACATCCCAAGATCCCAAAGGAACAGAAGCTGGTGTGGTGCTGAGTGAAGAGAACGCTGATGCAGTGCTGGTTGGACTGCAAATAAGCACTTATGGAAATAAGTATGGAGATTCCACAAAGAACTAAAAGTAGAAGTTCCATTTGATCTTGTAATCCCATTACTAAGTACCCACCCAAAAGAAAAAAAAAAAGGATTATTTTACCATGAGGGAATTTGCAGTCCAATGTATACAGCCTGCCATTTCACCATTGCAATGATGTAGAAACAACTCAAGCGCCATTCAACATATGAATGGATCAATAAATGTTGTATATGTTTGCCATGGAATACTATTCATCGATAAAAATGATGGTGATTTTATAACATTTATAATATTCTGAATGGATTTGTAGAACATTCTTCTACGTAAAGTATCACAGGAATGGAATAACTAGCATCACACATAATCGATATTAAGCTGAAACTAATAGATTAACAACTACATTCTCATTTGAGAGAAAAACTCAATTAAATTCAAGAAGGGGTAAGAAGAAGAGGGTTCAGTAAATTCCCACCCAAAGGGTATATGTGCATGGGTACATGGCATACCTTTTGGGTGAAGAAACCAACAACTTGAACTTTACCTTGAAAATGCAATGTAACCTAATCCTGGGTACCCTCATGGTAATCTGAATATTTTTAAATAAAAAGGAGGAGGGGAGAACAAAATGGCAAACTAGAAACATCTCCTTACCAATTACTTGTGGTGAGACAAGGGAAAGTTTTCCTCAGCCATCTCTAACTGATGGAATCTACCCAGAAACATCTCTCTGGAGGGAGCACAGGGAAGCAGGGGGAGACTTCAGGAGCCAACGAGGAGGTATGGAGCTGAGGAAACTGACACAGAAAGCAGGTGCTTGGTACGGGAAGAGGCCAGCCAGTCAGCTGGTCCTTCCACAGAGGATTAGTGATGGGAAAGGGCAGTCAGAAAGTCTTTTGATTTACTTGCTGGATCAGCAAATAAACTCAAATAGCATCCAGCAGCCAGGCTGAATAGCAAGTGTGGTGGTTCTACCATCATCTTGGTCCTGTCATTGTGTGAAGGCCATGTGAATGGGAGGAACAGTCTATAGGATCCTAGTGAACAGCAGCACTGGAACACCTACTGAGATTGAACAGTCATCTTGGAGTGAGCAGATACATCCCTGCATCCCCTAAGAGGGCCACTTTGGTGTTAGAAGTATTGTTTTACAGGCCTCTTGAGAACTGTGGTGAGAGCTTTGGGATCCCTGTCTCACAGGGATTTAATACTAACAAGGTGAACATGCCTGGATTGAGGCCAAAGCAGACAGGAAGACAAGACCTCATCTCCTTTGCAACTAGAGAGAGGCTTCCAATGCCATCATATACAGCAGTGGTTCTCAACCTATGAGTTGCAACCCCTTTGAGAGCCAAATGACCCTTTCACAGAGGCCACCTAAATACATCCTGAATATCAGATATTTGCATTACAACTCATAAAAGTAGCACAATTATAGTTATGAAGTAGCAATGAAAATAATTTTATGGTTGGGGGTCACCACAACATGAAGAACTGTGTTAAATGGTTGCAGCATTAAGAAGGTTGAGAATCACCGATATACAGTAAATACAGCCTATGTGTTCTCCATCTTCTAACATCACAGGATGTCCAGGCAATATTTACAGGGTGGCCATAAAGTTTGTGTGAAATTTAAATAGTAACTAATAAATAGTAATTAGACTGATTTGGAGAACACTCTCCTAAATAATTACTACATAAATTACACACAAACTTTATGGCTACCCAGAATACACACATACACACACACACACACACACAGTTTTATAGTTTTTGCTTCTTATTAAATTTTCTTTCCTTAGTTTTATTTCTTTTCTTATGTTTCTCCCTTGTTGTGGTTGGTGATTTTTGTTTAGTTTGATTTGTTGATTGTATTCTTTTTTTTATGATGGCAAGGGCTCCTCCATTTTTGTTCCAGTATTTCCACCCCTTTTATTCCTCTCATTTTTCTCTCCTTTGGTAGAGACTTTTGTACTATTCTTATCTTTCCCATGTATATTTATCATACAACAGCTAAGCTATCACTCTTTACTTCTTATTTCTCTTCTTTATTTTATATAATTGTATCTTTTTAATTTTTTAATTTTTATAATTTTTGTAATTTTTTTCTTCTGTAAGGGCTTAGGGGCGATAGCATTTGTCCACCTCAAGGGTCAGAACTTTGGTGAAGCTCAAGGAGATCATGAGCTCATGGTTTATGGTGTCCATCTAGCTTTGGCCTTTGGAAAGAAGGTTTGGATAAATCCACACTGTGACATACTGCTTTTTTTTTTTTTTCCTATATTTAGTAGTAATGGAACTATTGCTTTTTCCCAGGCTGCTAAGGAGCTCCTGAATTCAAGGGACAGCCCAGTGTGGTTCCCCAAAGTCCTGTAGCTGCACATGTAGTTAAAACACCCTGCTGAATGGCACTAATTCTCCTGTCATTCTCTTTCTCTCTTATTGTCCATTGTATTTCATTTTCCTCAATTATTTTCTTCCAATCCCCTTCTTTTTCTTTTACTTTTTCTTCCTCTTTATCTTTTTCTTTTCTTTCTCCCTTCTCTCTCTTTACTCATATCTTCCTTTTGGCCTTATACCAAAGGCCACTTGAAAACCTAAGTTCTGAGACAAGGTAATTTAAAGTGAATAAGGTAGTAAGAAGGAAAAAGAAGGGGGAAAAAAGTAAAGAACAAGAAAACACACATGAGGATCAACCAACAGAAAAATTCTGGCAACATGAAACCCCAGAACAGAGCAAACTCCCCAAGGGATCATGAGGTAGCTATGCAGGGGATTCTACCTATAAAGAATAAATGGAAAATATATAAAAGGAATTTAAAATATGGATATAAAAACAATAAAAGGAATTTATGAGAACCAGTAAATGTGCAAAAGATATGAAGACTACAGGAAGTATAAAGATTTAAAGCAGTCAATCAGAGAAATTAAAGATGCAGTAGAAAGTATGAATAACAGATTATACCATGAAGAAGAAAAAATCTCAGAGTTAGAGGATGGAGTTCTTGAGTGAAAACAGGCAGTTAAAGAGGCAGAGAAGAAGACAGAAGACAGACTATTAACCCAGAAAATTATTGGAGTCATGAAGCATTGAAACATATGGATTGGGTGGCACCTGTGGCTCAAAGAGTAGGGCACCAGCCCCATATACCAGAGGTGTCAGGTTCAAACCCAGCCCCAGCCCCCCCCCCAAAAAAAAGCTGCAAATAAAAGGAAGCATATGGATTATAAGTATTCCTGAAAGGGAAGAAGAATTTCCCAAAGGAATGGAAGCCCTACTGGAGGATATCATAAATGAAAACTTCCCCAAGTAACACTAATGATTCCGAAGCACTCCTTTCAGAGGAATACCAAACCCTGGATCATTTCAACATAAATAGAGCATCTCCAAGACACATTGTAATGAAATTGTCCAAAGTCAAGAAAAAAAAGAAAATTGTGCAAGCAGCTCGGAGTAAATGCCAGTTTACATACAGGGGCAGATCCATCAGGGTGACATCAGACTTTTCAGCTGAAACTTTCCAAGCCAATAGAGAGTGGTCAAAATAACTTTAACTTTCATGAATGAAACTATTTTATTTTCAGCCCCAAATTCTGTCCTGCTAAACTGAGCTTCAAACTAGGTGGAGAAATGAAATCTTTTACTGATGTGGAAACATTGAGAAACCTAGCAACAAGATGAAATCTACAGAAAATACATAGATCTATTCTCCATACTGACCGCCATAATGCACCATGAGAAAAGTAAATACCCAGAAACTAAAAGAAAAATCTTACCTTCTACAATGGCACAAGGGATAAAACTAAGCAATGAACCTTAATAAAACAAGATGACTAGAACTCCACCAAACTTACTAATTCTCTCATTGAAGGTTAATGGCTTGAATTCCCCACTGATCAGGCACAGGCTGGCTGATTATATGCAAAAGCATGAGCAATTCATATGCTGTCTCCAGGAAACACAGTGAACCATAAAGTCAAAACAAGACTCAGGGTAAAAGTTTGGAAAATAGCATTTCAGGCAAATGTAGATCAGAAAAAAAGAGAGTTGCAATATCATCATCAGATAAGTGGATTTAAAATAACTAACATTACAAAAGACAAAGACAATTACTTCATACTAGTGAAGAGAACAAAAGGAGATTTCAATTCTAAATATTCATACAACCAACTTAAATGCTCCAGATTAATGAAACAGACATTGATTTGTCTGAGCAACATGATATCTTATAACACCATAATGACTGAAGACTTTAACACCTCTCTGGCAGAATTGGACAGATCGTCTAAATATAAACTAAACAAAGATACAAGGGAATTAAATGAGAATTTAGAAAAAATGGGTTTGAGCTTAAGGTGCGCAGGGCTGGAGATGCCGCAGACTCGCTACCTGGAGCAGCTCTGAGCTGGTGAATAATAGCTCTTCAAGTCTGCAATAAAAAATGGCCTCCAATAAAACTACATTGCAAAAAATGGGAAAGAAACAGAATGGAAAGAGTAAAAAGGTTGAAGAGGCAGAGCCTGAAGAATTTGTGGTGGAAAAAGTTCTGGAT
>CAUYON010170317.1:0-11662 GCA_963573935.1 Arctocebus calabarensis
TTTTCCTGGGGGGGCTGGTTTACATAATCCTTGGCCCCCCCCCCCCCCCCCCCGCGTGCTCTACCTGAATCCTGCTGGGGTGTCCCTTCCCTCCTGTGCTTCCTGCAGCTTTGCAGGAGCCCTCTGGTATCCTGTTATTTCATTAGCATGACCTGCAGCGTGACTTGGCTCCCTCCCTGAGGGGTGAGGCTGACAAGTAGGGCCATGTGCACATGTGGCAGTGCCCTGCTGAGCAGCGTGTGACTGGTGTGACTCCTGGCAGGAGCCATGCCCTCGGGGCTGCGTGTGTGGGCTGACAGCCTTTCTCACTTGCTTTCCCAATGTCTTTCCTCAGGCAGGCCAGACTCCGCTGGATGCTGCCCGCTACCACAATAACCCGGAGGTTGCCCTTCTCCTCACTAAAGCTCCCCAGGTAGGATTCCCCGCACTTCTGCGGCACTGGCCATGTGGGGCTAGGGAGCTGCTGGGACTCCTCAGGTTGCAGCAGGGATGCAGAATCACATGGCCTGCGGGACCACAGGAGCCAAAGGCATCCGGCACAGCTCTTAATGTGTGCCTGCACCTAGGTCGTTGTCACAGCCAGCATCCTGGCTCAGAACTTCCCCAATACTGGGCCAGTTTAAAGCATTACAGGAGAGAACCCTGTCTGAAGAGCTTGGGGCAGAGGCCTACTCCTAAACCAGTGGGACAGAGCCTGAAGATGAGAAGGGATTTCCTGGAGAAAGGCAGAAGGGAGGTCCATGCTAGGGAGACAAAGAGGTAACTCCCACCACAGGCAATGAAGCCGTCTGCTTTCCTTTCTTATTGAATGATGCTGTTTTGACCATCATCCAGTTTTTTAAGATGGTGACTGATAGTATTTGAGTTGAGGTTGATAATGATAATTTATAAGCTCTTCATTATTCTAGCACCCCGAGACAGCTGTTTTTATTTCTTCATAGTACCTTCCACACACATAAGCTTTATATAATTGTGCTTACAATGGACATACTCTCTTAAATTCTGCCTTTTATCCTAATGGTAATAGGACAGTGTTCTGCAGTCTCCATATTTGTTCACTATAATGGAAGCACAATAGTCTTTTTTGTTACAATCAATATTTTATTAAAACATTTCCTTGGTGTTGGACATTTGGGTTATTTCTGGACTGGTGTTATTCTGTATTACATCACAGCAAATGCTTACTGGTTTTTCATGTTACTCTGGCTGAAGTTCCAAGAAGAAGACAGAGTTTCAGGGAGTCTGGGAAGACCCCAGTGCGGCCCTGCTGCATCATGGCCCCATGCCAGCCTGGGCCAGGGTTTCGCATGACCATTATTATTATTATTATTTAAGTTTTAAAAATATGCCTAGTATGACTAATAGTTTCTGGAAAGATATTTTTATCTTTTGCAAAACTTATCACCCTCTTGAGCATGAGGTAGCTGGTCCTTCTCAGTGGTCTCTGATAGTCCACAGACCTCCTGACAGGAGGGAGGCATCTAGGAAAGGTTGCTTGGGTGGAGCACCCACCTCTCTCCAGGTGTTTCCAAAGAATCATCAACAGAATCCTGATAGAAAACGGTTGGTCTCTTATGGATCAAAAGGTACAGGGTGGTGTGTAGATGCCAGAATCCTTCACATGTGTCAGGTATTTTAGCATGTGGCCATTTAGTGACAGGCAGCTACACAAAAATCATCAAGTCTTGTGGGTCTGGAGAGTTAGTTCCCCAGGCACATAAAGACAGAGGTATCTTTAATCCACCTGTCATTTGTCTTCTAGACCCCAAGGACATTCACCTACAGGGGGAAAGCATTACTGTGGATGATTTCCCTGTGCAGTTCTTGTTTTTCCATTTTCAAAAATGATGCTTATGTTGTAACTTACGCCACCCTTAAGAATACACGGACCCCACTTTAGGCTCAAATCAGGTGGTGATGATTTATTACACCTGCATAGGTGGACTGCTGCCCCAAAGGGCAAACGGCCTTGAAAATAAAAGCAGGCAGCCTTTTATACCTTTTTTGTTGCCATGCAAGCAAGCAAAAAACAAAAGCATAATATGGCAGTTAGCTAGAGGTGGGGTTACAGTGGGGGGGAGGACTACAACGTGGTAGTTGGCATGGAAACAGTTTGAGAAACTCAGTAGCTTGGGAGACAGTTTGGGACACTTAGTAGCCTGGGAAACTGCTTGAGTGAGTTTTTAGCATTGTTTGGCAAGGGAGTCAGGGAACTTAGAGAGAACTTCCTTGTCAGAAACCTGTTCTCAGAATTAATCTAAAAGGGGGGTTTGAGATGGACAGGGACTCAGGGTAAAACAGTTAGGGGCCTTCAGGGGTCTTCTTGCTGGATTGGTTACTACATTCCCCACTGGTCTTCTGAGGAATCAAATCCTTGATTCATCTGTATTGTTGGCAAGTGATCAATAATGGGTATGCAATACTATTTATTTTCTCATTCAGGGCTGGACAGGGAATTTCTATTTTTCAGACTTAGGTGAGCTCAGACACCAGACACTTATTTTCAGGTACAAACTTTTTGAGTCTTAGCAAGGTTATGAACAGAGCAGTTCCAAACATTTTGGATGGCTTTACCCTGACTAAGGAGCACACATCCTAATCCCCTTTGCAGACAAAAACTGCAGCAAAGACTTAATAACCTTGTTCAAGGTGAGGGGCTGCATTCATTCATTTGCTAGAACACCCCTTCAGTTTGCAAAGGTATTTTTCTATCTATCAAGTTCTGGCCAGAATATCTCTCAGGGTCAATTATTTACCCTTAGAAAAGGAAGCCTTTGATTTGGGCCTCCTCTCCCCTTATGGATAGTATGAGATTTGCACTATCTTTCCCAGGTTTTTAAGGGCATCTAGAGCTCACTGGACTGTTTGAATCGTAACACTTTTCAGGGCACAGTTCCTTTGTCAGTAGCTCTGGCACTCTCCACTCCCTGTGTATGTCCCTCAGTCCAACAAAATGTCATTTTATCACTGATCTGTGGCCTGTGGGCTCAATTCTCAAATTCCTGAGACCAAACACTCACTGAAGAAATTCTAGTAACAAAACTACAATATTCTTTCTAATGTTTTTTCATTTTTCCCAAGTTCCACATAGCTATGTGGCTGCTAAGACAGACAGAAAACCAAAGAAGGTGGAAAACCTAGAACTTCCAGTTTTTCTCAGAAAAACCAGGGGACAAAGCAGGGGACTCAAACATTTATTTCACCCGTGGTTGGGGTGGGGGCTGAAACTCTACCTATTATTATTTGTTTCAGTTATTTTCTAAGCGTTCACATGCATACAATTCTAACCCACCTTCTGGTGATCTACTGTCCAAGGAGTTGGTCAGGCTCCTTCTTCCACTAAAACTGTAATGGGATCCCCAGATTGATCATACCTTGCCTTAATTTGGGGTCTCAATATCAGCTTATTTCTGCAGGTGCCGATATTTTAGCACTGACGTCTTAGGGACCGTGACTCTTCTTGGGTTTTTCTACTCAGGCCTTAATAGTACCGTAGTGATGGGCTTAAATATACATATGAGTTTTTACTTTTCTCTGTGACATTTCCCCTTTTCCCAAAGTTCAAAAGTCCAATTAGGACAAGTCCCTCGAGGAGTTCCTCAGGCTTCAGCCATGGGTTGACTAGCCAGCTCCCAGTATGTGGCCGGAGCAGGGCCTGTTGACTGTCTTAAAAGTTACCTTTACGGCTCAGTGCCCGTGGCTCAACGGGCTAAGGCGCCAGCCACGTACACTTGAGCTGGCAGGTTTGAATCCAGCCCAGGCCCACCAAACAACAATGACGACTGCAACCAAAAAGTCTCCAGGCATTGTGGCAGGCGCCTGTAGTCCCAGCTATTTGGGAGGTGGAGGCAAGAGACTGGCTTGAACCCAGGAATTGGAGGTTGCTGTGAGCTGTGATGCCGTGGCACTCTATCCAGGGTGACAACTTGAGGCTCTGCCTCAAAAAAAAAAAAAGTTACCTTTACTTCCTAAGGGGCAGTGAAGTTCTATTCAGCCAGCTGTGATGACTTCAGGTGAGGATTCCTTTCACCTTCACTGCTGTACGTGTGGTCAGGATGATGGTGGAAAGTCCTTGGTTTCAGGGGGACCAGTTTGGTCTCCTTGATTCTCCAGAGAGAAAGGGTGTACATAGTTAAATACTCCAGTGGGGATTTTTCCTTGCTACTCTTTCTAGGGTTTTGTCTATTTAGTTCAGTCTTTTCCAGGTTTTTTAGGAGTTCTTGCTAAATTGCAGTGGATTGACAGAGGCCTCCTTGAACAACATCAGTGGCAAGGTCCTCATTCAATCAAGCTTTGCTTCCCAGCAGAGTTTATTAACCTCTGCTTTCATGGTTCTGTTTATATACTTTACTTTATCTAATTTTTGAGGCCTATAAGTTACATATAGTTTTCAAGTGTGATTTGCTTTTTTTTTTTTTTTTTTTTTTTTGGCTATGAAGGCCTGCTTACTGCCAAACTTAAATTAAAACAGCAACCCAAACCATGGGATGATTTCTCTGGGCAATATTTAGATTCAGTAGATAACATTTAAAACTGCATAAATTTTCCAGTGTAGCCAACAGGTGATTTTTGTATACTCTTAAGGCTTCAGAGTAGATATAACTACTGTATATAATTCTATACTCTTTGACCAGTTTCTTTTAGTCTTATTTAACAGATTAGTTTAGTAAAACAGTTATGTCTTATTTTATGAGTTGACATTATAGACAAGGCTGGGATTTAATACAAGCAAGTCACAGCCTTTTTTCTCTTTGAACCATTTTTTTTTTCTAATTTCTCTCTTCATTAAAGACAAAGTATAGTAGAACTAACTTGGTTGCCATAACAAACTGTACTTTCGATATACTGGGTTTGATTATTTGCATACAGTGCAGTAAGAATAATTAATTAGTAGCTGTCTAGTCTCTTATCTTTCAAATTGGCTTTGCTGGAACTTTTTATAAGGAATTTCAGGCTGGACTTTCTTGAAATCTTTTCAGGAGCCCAGGTTTCATCTGTCCCATTAGATACCTATATGCATTGGGCAAATTCCTTTTCTCTTGAGGTTTTCAAGTACATTTTAATTCCTAGACCCATTAGCAAGTGACTTTCGTTACTTACCACAGATCAGGAAATGTTACTGACGGCAGGTATCTGGCCAGTTTTCCAAAGGGCTTTTTTCATTGGCCTTATAAAGTCAACTTTAATTCCTTAAGGGAGTCTGGATACCTCTGGAAATGCTATTCCAGCCAAAGTCTTGGTAAAATAACCAGTGCCTTTGTCAATGTTCTGTCAAACAAAACAGATTGTTATTGAACTTATGCAAATAACTGTATTGTTAGAAATTAAGAATACTTACCGATGGCCTTCAAATTCTGGAGAAATTTAAAGAGAGAGAAAAATACATGTTTTAAATTTTGCTCATAAGTATATATTGCTTGAAAAGTTACAAATAACTCAAAAGATAAAAAATGTTTTTTTTGACTTCTGGAAAACAGAACACAGAAAGAATCAAACAAAAACTATGACAAATCAACTTAGTTCCATGTATCTGATTTCTATTCTGTTTGATGCTAGGTTAGCAAGACTCATAGACATGTCTTATTTTTCTAACGAAAGTTCTAAAAGTCTGTTAGTTCAAAGGTACTCAATTTTTCAAGACATCAGGAATTCAGTTTTTCATAATTTTTTTCTTTCTAAATGAATTACTGATAATATACATTAAGACAGGCCAATATTTTATACTTTAGGACAGATTACATATAACCATAATTTATACAAAATTAATTCTTCTTATATTTGACAATGTTTCCTGTACATTTTTAACAAATCAAGTAAGTTTAACTCGTTTTCTTTAGGTTTTCAATAGTTTTAATATTTCAAAAAGACTAAATTCAGAGTTGTGCTTTTTCTTTTTGTAGTTGGTCAAGGCTGAGTTTGAATCTGCTAGTCTTGGTGCAGGTGGCCAATGCTGCAACCACTGTGGTACAGGTGCCAAGCTGGAAATTTAGAGTTTTGACTTTGGAAGTTTTGTCAGATATCAAAGGCTTAAAACATTTGTTCAAACAAGATTACAAGTTAAAAGATTTTAAAGGGAATACATAGTTCACTGGATTACATGTAAACTTCTTCATAAGTTTTATTTAACCTGCACAGATATTTCACAAATATTTTAGACCTTTTTAACTTTAAAAAATTTTTTTTTGTAGAAACAGAGTCTCACTTTATTGCCCTCGGGTAGAGTGCCCAGGCATTACACAGCTCACAGCAACCTTCAACTACTGGGCTTAGGCGATTCTCTTGCCTCAGCCTCTTGAGTAACTGGGACTACAGGCACCCACCACAAGGCCCGGCTATTTTTCTGTTTTGCAGTTCAGCTAAAGCCAGGTTTGAACCCGCCACCTTCGGTATATGGGGCTGGCGCCTACTCAATGAGCCACAGGTGCTGCCCTAGACCTTTTTAACTTTTGTCACAGAGGGTTCCACCCTGTGGAGGCCATCCTTTCCGTGGGAGCACTCCCATCAGGGAACTAGAATGTTGCAGGGAAAACAGTGAATTAAAATGGATAGATACTAACAATATAGAGGAAGAAACCTTTAATTGCTGACAAGAACTCGAGCTCAGGGGCAGCACCTGTAGCTCAAAGGAGTAGGGCGCTGGTTCCATATGCCGGAAGTGGCGGGTTCAAACCCAGCCCTGGCCAAAAACTGCAAAAAGAAAGAACTAGAACTCAGGTGTCTCGAGGCATAGAAATTCTAGGGAATTTTTAACTCTTTTACACTTTTTTTTTTATTCTTCTCAATTCAATACAAGACTGTTTCAGGCCAAGATCAATTTTTTAACAAATACTGAACAAATGACATAAAATGACATGGTAGACAAGGGCCTGACATGAACAATGTGCACTTTCATATTCTCAAAACCAGAACTAGAATACTTTTTTATATAGTTTTTAACAAGCCTGTGGGTGATCTAAGCCTGGAGGTTCTTTGAAAGTTTTTGACAGGCTACTAGCCTGGCAACCAGAGGTTCCTAATGTTTTTGTCTTTGGCCTTCCCCCAGAGGCTCCACACAAATCACAACAATTGAATTCAACAAACAGTTACATATTTTTCTAATAATTTACAACAAATAAACACAACAAAAATATTATGAATAATTATACTCTGTAGATACTAGCTGAAATTAGATGTTAAAGTAGCTTTCCTTCAGAGGCGGACTGACACGTGAATTTAGGAGTGATTGTCAGCTGGCCTCTTGAGGGCTCCAGGTTCTCTAGGAACCCTGGGATGTTTTCAGGGGCGCTTCCCCTCAGAGGGGCCACAGCCTGCCTCCATCTTGGAGGCTGCCTGAAGATCAGCAGAATATGTGCCAACCAGAGTAATGCCAAGCGGCTGCTATTTTAAAATGTAAAGAGGACTGTTTTTTGTTTTTTTTTCTTTAGGTCTAAATGAGTAATTGACTTTGGGTCTTTTGCTGAATGCCAGCACCTTATCTCAAAACTATTTGTAACATAGCAACCACAGTTTTTAGCAGTAGTAACTCTTTAGTTGCCAGAAGGAGAGGGTGACATTTAAATTTGGAATTGACCAATCTTTGAAAGGAATTTTGACAAACTATTGGAAATAGCAAACACAAATTTATTTTTTATTTTTTAGCAAACACAAATTTGACAAACAACTCATACATACCAGTTAAACAAACCAAAGACCCAGTCTCTGAGTCCTAAAAGGAAAAACCAGAGTAGAAACAGATTAGAGATTCACTCACCCCTGTAAGTGAGAGAAAGACAAAACCAGACCAGTGACAGAAAAAGACAAGATGACCTGCCCCTACAAGTCCAGAACAGATGACCCACAAACCCTATGGGTCCAGACCAGTGACAGAAAAAGACCAGATGACCTCCCCCTGCGGGTCCAGACTAGACATGACCCACAAACCCTGTGGGTCCAGACCAGTGACCCGCTACAGCATCCTGTGCAGGCCCTGGAGGGGAAGTTAATGTCATATCTGACCTTCCCTCAGTCCCCAAACACCAGACAACTGCAGTCCTCAGACAGAAGTATAGAGCTGGCTAAACCGGGCAGACGGTCCCTCCCCAAATATAGAGAACAGAAAGATGTTACAAATTCACCCTGGTGTCACTGATTAATCACCTATTTGGAAGGTTTCTGGGACCTATGCCCAGACTCCACATGTCCAAGGGCTCCTGGGCGGAGGAACATCTCTCTGAGGCCTTCCCCTGAAGCTGTCGGCCGGCGGTGGGCTTAGGTGGAGGTCCAGGGTGGCAAATCTCACTGAAGGGCCTCCAAATGTTGTAACTTACGCCACCCATAAGAATATACGGACCCCATTTTAGGCTCAGATCAGGTGGTGATGATTTATTACTCCTCACAGGCAGACCGCTGTCCCAAAGGGCAAACGGCCTTGAAAAACAGGCAGCCTTTTATACCTTTTTTGTTGCCATGCAAACAAGTAAAAAACAAAAGCGGTACGTGACAGTTAGCGAGAGGTAGGGTTATAGTCAGGTGGTGAGGGGGGAGGCCTACAATGTGGTAGTTGGCATGGAAACACTTCGGGAAAGTCAGTAGCTTGGGAGACAGTTTGGGACACTCAGTAGCTAGGGAAACTCTGCTTGAGTGAGTTTTCACCATTGTTTGGCACGGGAGTCAGGGAACTCAGAGAGAACTTCCTTGTCAGAAACTTGTTCTCAGAATTAACCTAAAGGGGGGTTTGAGATGGATAGGACTCAGGCTGAAACAGTTAGGGGCCTTTAGGGGTCTTCTTGCCAGGTCTGTTACTACACTTATATATTTATATTGAGTAGTGAATAAGTTGGATGAGATATTATAAAAGTTTATGTTACAGGCAGCACCTGTGACTCAAAGGAGTAGGGTGCTGGCCCCATATGCTGGAGGTGGTGGGTTCAAATCCAGCCCTGGCCAAAAACTGCAAAAAAAAAAAAAAAAAAAGTTTAGGTTACACATAATTGTACATACTAAACTTTATTCTCAACACAAACACAGAACAAGATATGCATAAAAAGTTACCCATACTGTTCTGAGGATCTGTGGTTATAGGAAAGACTGTTCCTCTGAAAAGAGAAACCCCCACGTCTTACAGCCCCTTTGCTGGACATGCATTATAATGAATAATGAGCCATGGCAATACTGAGAGAAAGCTGCTTTCCAAGGCCTACATATCAATATTCCCAGATTTCTATAGACTGGAAAAGATTAATGGCATTACACCTGGTGGATGTGTGGTTGCTGAGGAAGGCTATAAGCCATGCAGTGTTAATTTCACTGCCTAATAATAGTGAACGGAGCAAATTTGCTGATGGTTATTTTGGGTTTGGATGTCCTTTGAGTGTCACTTGTCATTTTCCATTGATGTGGTTCACAAATGCTCTGAACGTGACTTTGAGGCTGGTTCTGGCACTGTTTCCAGTCCTGAGAGTCTGTGAACCAGGCACAGGAGGTGCAGTCACTTCAGGTCATTGTGCCAGACTTCTTGTGGAGGCTGAATTTAGCTGGAGAAACGGCTTAGGGCAGTGGTTCTCAGATTTTTGGCCTAAGGACTTCTCTACATTCTTTTTTTTTTTTTTTCTTTTTTTTTTTTTAGCTTGAAAGGGCTGAAGTGTTTCATTTTCAGGAAATTATTTACCGGAGACACAAGCAAGAAACCATTAGAGCCCGCCTTATACTGATGGGCCCAAGTTTCTGGTGCCAAGTCTTGGGCTCTCCTCACTAAAACACACCCCATTCCAACAGGGCAGATGTTAGGAGCCCTGACTTAGTTGTGAACAGAAACTTGGTGGTTAACAGGAGTTGCCAGGCAGGGGGATGAACACAGATGCCACGGGCTCCCCAGGCAGCACCTTTCCTGGCTGTGCAGTACCCCCCCCGCCCCCCCCCACCCCATGTGTAGTTCAGAGCTGGGCTTGAGGGCTGTCTATACCCCAGCTCTCATTCCCTCCTTTCTCCTGACTGCTTTTCCCCATTGCCTTTCACTTTCTTTCCTGCCTCTCAGTTGAATCAGAAAAAGGCAAGAAAGTGGAGAACTGAATGGAGTACACAGGCAAAGTTCCTCTTACTGATTGTTGCCTTGAGAAAGAGAAGGCTTCACTTCTCCCTTGTTTCCTGCTGTTTCTTTTCTTTTCTTTTTTTTGAGACAGAGCCTCAAGCTGTTGCCCTGGATAGAGTCCTGTGTCATCACAGCTCACAGCAACCTCCAATTCCTGGGCTCAAGTGATTCTCTTGCTTCAACCTCCCAAGTAGCTGGGACTACAGCACCGGCCACAATGCCCGGCTCTCTACATTCTTAAGTGCTATGGGCCATCAGTTGAAGGGTTTCCACCTGCTTAAAGAACTGTACTCTGGTTCAACATCCTCTGCCAATTAAGCAACCAAAGGCAGGAAGGGAGACACCTGCCAGTGACTGTTGTCCCTACTTTTTCTTGGTTAATCCCAACAACTCCCCATTCTTACATTTGAGGATACAGAATACAGTGAGGTCAGATCACTTACCTGGAGACCCTGCCACCAGTTGCCACTAGGCTTATGCCTGGGTCTGTCTTACCCACCTAGAGTTCTTTTTTTTTTTCTTATTGAGACATAGCCTCACTTTGTCACCCTCTGTAGAGTGCTTTGGCGTCATAGCTCACAGCAACCTCAAACTCTTGGGCTTAAGCCTTCAGCCTCCCATGCAGTTCTTCTCTGTGTCAACCCTGCTTCCCTGCAGTGTAAGTCCAGACTAAATGCTTCCCTTTGGTGAGGAGATTCCTGCCCCATGGCTGGTGCTGTGGCTCATAGATATGCCTGGATGTTGGACTCAAATTGAGTATGACTTGGACAGTTTGGCCAAGAGAAAATCTGAGGGGCTAGTTCAGGTCCAGTGTATCAAGATGAAGTGTGAGATTGTGGTTGGCACAGGGTCGCCTCGTTGCCCAACTCCAGGGAGCACCATTCGTGTGTTGGTTGATGTGAACGAGGCTCCCTGGAGCACAGCCTGTGCCTTGGCTACCCTGCCCAGTACATCAGTGCTTGTTGTTATAACCATCACAGGCTTCGCGCTTCTTGAGAGCAGGGGTAAAACCCTACCCTCTGGGTCCCTATACTCCTTAGTGTAAGACCTAGGAGGCCCCACAGGTGGCCAAGAGGTGCTCAGTCTCTCCAACAGGCCTTTAAGTCTCGGTAGGTCTGAGGGCGTCTGCTCACGCTGACGCCTCACACACTGTGGTTTGTAACGATGCCATTTGCCTTCTTTAGGTCTTACGCTTCAGTCGTGGGCGAAGCCTGAGGAAAAAGAGAGAGAGACTCAAGGAAGAGAGGAGAGCCCAGTCTGTGCCCAGAGATGAGGTGGCACAGAGCAAGGTGGGAGCAGCCTCCTGCAATGCCCACCTGCTCACAGAGGGTGGGAGACCCGCTCCCTGCTTCAGCCGGGCCTGTTTAGCAGCTGCCTCGCTCTCCTCTCCCCTCCTTCCCACCACACTTCCTCCAAGTGCCAGGAGGCCTGCACTGCTGCAGACAGCCCCAGCTGCTCCCCCGTCCGTGCGCAGCCCCAGCTGCTCCCCCGTCTGTAGCCTTAGCTGCTCCCCCCGTCCGTGCGTAGCCCCAGCTGCTCCCCCCGTCCGTGCGTAGCCCCAGCTGCTCCCCCCGTCCGTGCGTAGCCCCAGCTGCT
>CAUYON010170321.1:0-25112 GCA_963573935.1 Arctocebus calabarensis
TAGTGATCAAGGAAATGCCATGAAGGATATCTGTAACAGTACGATCAAAATATTTCTGAATGTATATGAATCGTGCCCTGTGATTGCACCAATGTACATAATTATGATTCAATAAAATTATTAAAAAAAAAACAAAACAAACAAAAAAAAACTTCTTCCCTGGTGGGGCTCACAGGACCCTCAACTGGTAAAGAGAAAAATGGGAATATTCACTGAGATCCTGGGATCATCTTAGTCATCTCTGTGCTGGGCCCCATGTCTGCCATGCTTGTTCCCAGGGGGAGACCTCACTGTCTCTCTGCCAGCTGCTATGAAAACATCTCCACAAACAATCTTTGGGGCTTCAGAAAGTGCTCCTCAAGACCACCGGAAAACCCTTTGTTGGCAGAGAAGTTTTAGTCTTCTGAAATTGTTGGCACATTGTCTGGTCAATCAACTCCAGCAAGACCTGGACTTGGTATAGGGTTGGAGTCATTTGGTTCTTACATTTCAGAGCTTAACATTTCTATGAACCTAGGAAGGCACATCTGGCCTTCGCTGTCCAGAGGTGGGGGGAGTGTTTTGAGAGAGTTGTAGGATCATTCCAAGACAGATATCTATGTGTTCAGACAGGTTTTACTTCTCACTGTTTTGCGGCTAGGCATGCTCTGGATGTGGAAAGTGGCATCAGTTTCAACCTGACCTTTCAATACAGCTTCTGTAGCTTAAAAACACATGTACATCTTAGGCTGCTGTCTCCCAAACAAGTGTAGACTCTGGCTAAGGAGAAGGTGTGGGAGTCTTTTAAGCCCCAGAATTGATGGAATCATCAAGTGTTGTGTACTGCAAATCCTGACTTTATATGGTCAATAGAATCATATTCTTTAATTTCAGAATCTCTTCAACCAAAGAAACTAATGGAAATTCTTCCCTTGAAACCATTTCCAGTCCCATTCTTCAGGCCTATGCCCCCATCTGAGCAAAGAGATGGTTTAGGGGTGTGGCTCCCACTCTTGGTATCACAAGAAGGTGACTAGGTCTAACTGGCTGACTCCCATGTTTAGTGTGACTGGAGAATTTAGAACCCAGGTGGGGCTTCCCACAGGGAACATCTCTGTAGGAGGATGACCCACCACTCTTGACTTTGACTTGGGGCTTTGACTCTCTTTCGTAATGGAAAGCCCTTTGCTTTAATGTTACTGAAATGCATCAATATAATATGTGAGCTTGCGTCACACACAGCTCTCTGAGTTCTTCTCAGATGGCAGCAGAATCAGCAGCTGAGACCAGGTGTGGCCTGTCCCACTGCTTCCTGGGTGTATCCCTTCAGCTGGCCAATGGTATGGAAGTGGTCTTGGGATTCAGCATTCTGTGGACGTGCCTCCTGGTGACAAAGAAAGACCTCCCCTCTCTGGGACACATAATACCACAAGAGCTGCCACACTGCAGGGCTTATTCTGGGACTGCCAAATACAGCAGCCACATCCTCAAAGGCAAGCCTCACTTGTGGGACATTCAATTTGCTCTCTTTTCTACCATTGGCACACAGAAGAATTTTCTAAAGAAATCTCTGCCTCCCAAACAGAAAGAAATTTCTAGGTCAAAATTGAGCTGACACCAGCTAGTTCCCACATTCCATTTTTGGAGGCAGAGTAGGGATGAGAAGGAGGGTGGAGTGGGGAGGGGGATTTGGTGCAGGGTCTGACTCACCTATGACTTTTTCCCTTTTCCCTGAATGCAGCTCTATGGTGTATTAACTCAAGCAAGGCACCATGTAAACCAAGCAGATGGGAAATAAGCTTGGAAAGATGAAAGGTAGGTTGGGACAAAATTTATGAAAGTCTTAAATGCTAGATTACAAATTTTATTTATTTATTTATTTATTTTTTGGTAGGGAATAGAGAACTATTGAAGATTTCTGAGCATAAAAGTAGCATGATCATGACTTGGCTTTAGAGGAAGAAGAATCACGGCTTTATTATATAGAGGAAAAAGAATCATGGTGCTTTTAGATGCAAGGAACAGAATACCAAATCAAGATGGCTTAGATGATAGAGATTTATTATCACATAAAAAAGAAGTCTCAGAGCTGTAAAGAGAGATTGGGTTGTCTTTGTCACAAAGCCAAGAGATTGGCTGAACGCGTCAGAAGAGAACACATCAATTTTTTTTTTAAAGTGGTCAAAACAGCAATTTAGAGAATGTCAAAGCGAAAAGTTAGGAAATAGAAAAACCAAAAAATAAAGTCCTTATTAACTTTTTGCCACGTCCTAAGAATGGAAGAAAAAGTATCCAATGTACTCAGCCCTACTATGAAACTAATTTATAGCTCTCATATGAAAGCTATAACCCAATTACAGCACAAGAATATGGGAAAAGGAGCAAGGGAGGGGAGGGGAGGAGGGAGGATGGGCAGAGGGAGAGTAATTGGTGGGGCCACACTTAAAGTGCATCTTAGAAGAGCACAGGTGAAACTTACTAAATGTAGAATATAAATGTCTGTACACAGTAGCTAAGAAAATGCCATGAAAGCTATGTCAACCAGTTCTATGAAAATATTTCAAATTGTATATAAAACCAGCACATGTACCCCATGATTGCATTTATGTACACAACCATGATTTAATAAAAAAAATTGAAAAAAATAATAATAATTCACTATGAACACTCAGTTTCTTGGGAATTATTCCATTCTCATTTCAGAAAGCCAATTTAACCAAGCATAAAGATAACTAAAAGAGTCCTTTCTCTATAGACAAGACCTGCGATCCATTTCAAAATAATTGTATTTACTGTCACCAAAAGTAATTAGAGTATTCAAACCTAGGGACCCACTTATGAGCGTATGAGAAGTTCCATGTTCATACAGCGGACACAGAGAAACGCAGCGACACACAGAGGGCTCCCACATGGGAAACAGACAAGGTGCTTTCTGCAGACTTTCTCTAGTTGTCTGTAACCAGGCCAGGGCCTCACGCAGAGCTTCAGATGTGAATGCCTATGTCCAGAGCACCTCCTCCCGTGTTCTGGAAGAACACCCTCTAGAACCTCATAGAAATGACTGAGAGACTCCCTTTTGCATAGCAGGATGAAGCTATGTAAACATTAAATGGAAAAATAAAAAGACTATTTACCATCCTTAGCTTTGGACTTGGCCGATGAATGCATTGCCCTTGTTCCAAACACTTGAAAGTTTCAGATGGCCACACCCAGCCACGGCAGACATTACCTAGTACTCTGCCATGTCCTTCCTTTACTCACTGATAACAAAAATGGGCCAGCCATAGGACCTGGATATGAAGGACTCTGCAGGGAAGCAGAAGAGGATGCTGAACCTTTGCTAGATGATGAAGTAGATGTTAGGCAACCAGCCTTCGCAGCTTGTCTATACCACCCATGTTTCAGCACTCAACTCCTTGCTCTTAGTGAGATGTACTTTTGCCACAGAAAATAATAAAAAGTGTCTAGCTTAAATTCAACAGCTCTACATTCTGTAAAATAATACCCAGAGCTTTGAATGTAAAAGCTTCTGGGTGACAGGTACACTAAAAGCCCTGAATTCAGCACTATACAGTTCACCCATTTATTAAAAAAGCACTTGTACTCCCTGAACCTATTGAATTATTTTTAAGTTATAAAAATAAGCATACCAGCCAGAAAAAAATTGATCTCCTCGATACTGTATGTTTCTTGAGTGGATTTGAATTAAGGGAAAAATAAGTAAACACATATGGATGTATACATGCAGATGTAGAGTTTTAATATGTATTCATTAAACACGCCACATGAGCCAATACATTCACATTTATTAACTCATTAAACCTTACAAAGTAGGTACTATTATTACTATATCCTTTTTACAAATGACAAACAAAAGGAATAGAAAAAGCATTGATAGGTAAGTTGCAATGAGTTCCATACTGAAATTAGCAAATGGAATGTGCTTGGGGACCTTGAAATATCCCATTTTCTTTTCTTTCTCCTCCCAGCTTCATCACATAAAACAGTTTTGAACCTGGGCAGGCTGAACAGCAATGTTGAGGAGTGCCAGGGAAAGCAGCTGTTAATTAAAAGACACGAAAGAGATTCTCTTCTCTTCTCTTCTCTTCTCGAACAATCTGTCTATGGACATTTGCTTAAGAGGAGGAGGAGGCTGGTACAGAGCCCCGTGGGAGCTCTTTGAACCATGCCTTCATACCTAGTAGTTACGGCATGTACGACATTCAATGCATGAAATAATTAGTTCTCAGCATCTTGTGAACTGAGGACCTATTTCCAGAATGATTTAGTGCCATTTCCTGAGGTCCTAAAGTCCAGGCTAAAGAGGAAATAATTAGGCTCAGAAGGGTTTGACTTAAAAACCTTGGTCTCTACTTACCTAAATGACTGTGCTAATTAGGCCTCTCATAAATTTCTCTGCCACACTTCACTCTAAAACTTGGGCCTTGACCTGCTGAGCTACCCTGCCATCTGCGATGGTGCTGCCAGCCCGCTGAGATGGGAATCAGCCTCCTGTCCTTGGAGATCCCTTCAGCATATGCTTTGGACACTCATCAGGATTCTTGTGTGGCCATACATTCAAATGTGATTTTTTTTTGTCCTAATCTTCAAACCTATCTACTGGGAGTTAAAATTTTTTTTGATAATTTTATTGAATCATAATTATGCACATTTTTTTTTTAATGATCCAAATAGGTTACACACTATTTGGTACAGGGACCAGGTGATAGGCTGTGAATTATGAATTGTTACCAATTCAAGAAGTCATAATACAAATCTTGGGAAGAAGCACTTAGAGACTTTTATAGAAATTTGACAGAATGTTTTTATGTCCATTAAAATCTAATACTTCAAAGAAGCAGGCCTTATATTTTATATGTACTTTTTAAATTTTATTTTTATAATAATTCATCTCCCAACAGTTGGGGTTTTTCCTGCTTATTGATTACATTTCCTGTATCTTTGCATACCTGGTAATTTTCTTTTGCATTCTGGAGAGCATGGCTTTTGCTGTTTGCCTTTACGGAGTGGTAGGGGCAGGCTTCATTCCAGCATGTAGTCACAATACCAGGGATCAGCACATCTCCTGGAGGTGTGCTTCTCCACTGCCTCCCACCAGAAAGCCTAGATAATAGGAGGGTTCACCTTGTTTATTCCTCATCTGTCTTGGCCTATTTGTGTGGTTATAACAAAAAGACCACAGACTGAGTTAAGCTTACAGCATTTAGTGTCTCACGAGGCAGAAGGAGCAAAAAGGCCAGAGACGATCACTTCTCCATCTTCCCATGGCAGGAGAAATAGAGGACAAAAAGGGGTCTGCCTAGTCTCTCCAGTCCCTTTATAAGGTCACTAATAACCTACTAAAGGCACCAACCTTGATGCTATCACACTGGGGCTAAAGTTCCAGTACAAGAATTTTGGAGGAACGTGTACTTTCAAACCATAGCACTGTTTCTGAAGGGGTCACATGTCTGCAGTGTCTTTGTCTAATATCTAAAAATCATTGCCACATATATTTTTCTGGTTTTCTAATTGCTTTAATTGGAGGAACGAATGAGTCTTGTTTACAACATTATATCTAGAAGCAGACATTCTGGAAAAAGCTTAAGTTCTTCATCTTGATATCCAGTAATTCACTAGAAATAATTTCACTGTATTTTAGAGAAGTATCAATCTGTGAGGGAAGAGAAGTTAAAAACAAAACAAATAAAAGTAACAACAACAACAAAAGAAACCAACCTGATTGAAAAATAAGCAAAAGACTTGAATAGACAATAGTAGGATATAAACATGCAAAAGACTTGAATAGACAGTATAGTAGGATATATACATGCAAAAGACTTGAATAGTCAGTAGTAGGATATATACATGCAAAAGACTTGAATACACAATAGTAGGATATATACATGCAAAAGACTTGAATAGACAATAGTAGGATATATACATGCTATTAAAGAAGATATTTGCAGTTTTGCTTTCCACATTTTAGTTACCTACAGTTTCCTACGTAATAAAATGCTTAGTTTAGATAGAAAAGTAAGACATTTGTGGGTTGGGGATATTAATAAAAACGTGTTTCAACTGACAGCGACTGCATTAGGTATTACCTGCAGTTTTAAGCATCTACTGGGGACCTTGGAATGTATCCCCTGATAGATAAGGAGGAACTACTGTATGCAAATGGCTCATGAGAACACATGAAGGTGCCACTGTTACTAATTATTGGGAAAATGTGAATCAAATCCACAATGAGATATTATTTCACATCCATGAAGAAAGCTATTATCAAAAAACTCCCCCAAATAACAAGTGTTGGGGAAGAGATGAACAAGGTGCAGCACGTTTGCATCACTAATGAGAATATAAGCAAGAGCGGCCACTAAGGGGAAAAGTGTGATGATTCCTCAACAATTTAAAGACAGATTACTATGGGGCCCAGCACTTCTGGGCTTCTACCCAAGGGAACTGGAAGCAAAGACCCAGACAAATATCTGGACACTCGTGTTCATGGCAGTATTAGCCATTACAGCCCAAAAGTGGGAGCAACTCAACTGTTTGCCAGTGGATGAATGGGATAGACAAAATATGAACGCAATATTATCCCACCTTTAAAAGCAAGGAAATTCTAACATGTGGGAAGATGTGGATGAATTTTGAGGACATTATGCTGAGCGAAATAAGCCAGCACCAAAAGTACAAATCCTGTATGATTCCGTCTGTGAGCAGTATCTAGAGCAGTCAAATTCTTCAAGCCAGAAAGTATAACGGTGGTGCCAGAGATGGAAGCCGGGGGGGAATGGGGACTTAGTGATTAATGGGTACAGTTGCAACTGGGAAGATGAAAAAGTCCTAGAAATGGACAGTATTGATGGCTGCACAACAGTGTACTCAATGTCACTGCACTGGATACTTAAAAATGGGTAAAATGATAAATTTTATGTGGTGTGTATCTTACTGCAAAAAAGAATACTTTAAGCAAAATGCACACACATGCACAAAACAGATTACTGTTCTCGTCAGACGGTTTGAGAATCATTGATCTAAAGAGGCTGAATGCAGGAAAGGACCTGAGTGAGGAGGAGTTTATAAGCTTTCTGCTCAGAATCGAAGATGAGAAACGACTGGCTTTCGGGTCACTGAAGCACCTCTCCGCCAGGGAACCAGGAAAGAGTTCCATGTCAGACCTATAACACTTGCCACGGGTTTTATTTTTATATCCTTCTGTTTTTATACTCAATTAGCAGTAAATGGTCCATGCCTTGGGTTTCATGGGCCGTGAGCGAGGTGGAACCTGGGAGGCTGTATTATCTTCTGCAGGGGGTCTTGGGGAAAGACCTCAAGAATTTGGGGAGATGGCGGCTGCTGTGAAAAGGACCAACAGCAATTAAGTCCCTATGGTCTGAAGTTATGGAAAGGAACAACATCAGCTCAGGGTATATTGTTAGCATGAAAAGCAAAATGCTATTAAATAATATATATAATAGGTTTCTATTTCTATACATCAGGAAAATACATAGAGAGAAAAAAATCCCAGAAGGATGTAGATAAAATGTCAACGTGATTACAGCCGGGTGTTCAGATTGCTGGGAGGTTTTAGTTTACCTCTTGTGAGCCTCTATATTACCTATTGCTTTCACAAGATGGGTAAAACTTTCATAACTGGGGGGCAAGAAAGCAATTTTTATTTAAAAGTCAGAAAAGAATTGAGAGGGGAAGGTAAGTGTCCTTGACTATAGGTACATTTAATTTTGTTTTCGGAGATTTATGCATAAATTAGTCTATGTTCCATTATTTCTCATTTTTTTGTATGGTCAGCAAACTGACCAACAGTTTACTCATTATAAAATAATAATCCTTACCATTTTATGTGCTAGAAATGCATTTCATTGACATAGGTCACATAAGATTAGGAAAGGCATTAGAGTAATTAAGGTCACTGGACTCTGTCATTTAACAAATCCTTAAATCCAATGCTAATCTCATTCATTAATGCCACAAACAGAAGGGTTAATTGCTAAAGTATAGTGTTTCCTCCCCTTCCAGATACAAATGCTATAATGCTAAATGTTATTCATGCACAGCTGCCATGCTTTGTATGTTTAGAGAGGCGCTGGCGGATTCAGTATTCTCAGAGTTACAGCTTTGTGAGCTCTGAAGAGGTTATCCCTGGGGTAACTCATTATCACTGGGACAAGCACAGGATGTTCTGTGACAGGAGAATGTCTAAGATGAAACAACCCAATTAATCAGGACAGGGCACGCATGTGGCAGCTATACAACATGAGGGTTGCTGTCAACTCCTGAACTGTCACCAAGTAGCCCTGCGGTTGAGGCAATGCCCCCAGGAACAGGTTGCCACAGATGCGGGGACCCTTCTCCCGCCCAGTTGCCACACCGGGACTCCGTTGCTTTTCTTCAGCTCCGACCCAACTGCAAAGAGCAATCTGTTGTCTTAGGGTTCTTCTGCCCCTGACCTTTCACCACTTTATGACAGAGACAAACTGACGTGTGACTTCTTTAATATTTGTTTCTAACTATGAAAACGATATTAAGGAGCAGTAAAAGTTACTGACGGCACTCTTGAAAGACCAGCCTCCAAATGTGTTATCTCAAGCCCTGGAATCCTCTGCAGCCATTAAAAATAGTGTTGTAAAATGCTTTTAAAGACATGAGAACATGTTCACTTTCTGCATTATTTGGAAAAGAGCAGCTTCCAAAGGAGCCCTGTGAATATACAGATGAGTCAAATTCTGTAAACTGAAAGGAGAGAGAGAGAGATTCGTCTATTGTAAAAACGAGAAGGGTTAAAAGGCCTAATGTCACGTGTGATGGGGAGAGGAAGGTTTGCTTTTTATTGTTTTGTTTAGTCTCTTTGCCTCTATATTTTCTTCCATTTTCCAATTCCTGATAAATGTCATTTTTAGGGTTATTCTCTAAGCTAGTGATTTTCAATCGGTGTGCTGTGGCGCCCTGGTGTGCCATCAGTGGATCTTAGCTGTGTCCCCCAAATTTTTAGAGATTAATTAAATTATTTTCAAAAGAGGTTCAAAGCACAGTAAGTATATTCTTGTTTTACTCCTTTTCTTTTGATCAACATAATTTAAGTGAGCTGTGAAATTTAAGTATAAGTTCAAGTGTGTGAGAGAGAAAAAGGGTTGAAAAGCACTGCTCTAACCCAGTGATTTCATAGCTTCTATTTCTTGATATCAATTCCATAGTAACCAATATTTTCCTGCAAATCTACAACTTGACATGTTGGGCTAAGGCTTACATAGAAATTGCTCAGCCATGTCACATTTTTCTTAAATTAAATTCTTACAGGTAGCTTAACTTTCTTTATCCATCTAATTAAAAAAAAACTCTATAAAAAGAAACAAAACCAGAAAACTTTTACTGGAAGGGAGAGAGGACACTGTCTAGTCATCTCTTTTCTTCTCAAAGCTTTAACAGGAAGATTTAATCAAGAGGCTGTCTTGGGCCAACGGGTCATTTCCTTTAGGAATTCTATCCTCTCTCCTTGTCCCGAGACAGGGGAGAAAAGAAATAACAATTGGCATTCCACCGTGCTCAGATATTTCAAAGCATTTTCATAACTATTAATAATGAGAAGGAGGCAAAAAGAAACTGTCTAGCAGAGTCTGATGCCCTACTGACAAAAGCATTCCCTTACCTGCCCACACTCTGACTTGAATCACGAGTGGCAGGTGAGGGAGTCAGAGGCACAGAGTGAGGGAACTGACGCTGTCTCTGAGGAGGCTTCATGGCAAGTACTGTTCTAATCACCCACCTGTCTATGGCATGCAGTTCCTACATCGTTGAGCCATAAGTATCATTGTCTATATCACAGGTAGGCAACCCATAGCCCATGGACCAGGTCCAGCTTGGAGCTTGATTTGGTGCACCCAGCTATTGGAACACAGCCATCCCCATTTGTTTATGTATTGTTTCTGGATGTTTTTGTGCTACAAAGGCAAAAATTTGAGTCTCTAGTTGCAACAGAGACCTTTTTCTTTTTTTTCTCCAAAGCCTAAAATAGATACTAGTTATCTCTTTACAGAAAAGGTTTTCTGACAACTTGTCTACATGACACGTATGAAAAAAATGAGGTCCAAGGATGTTCAATAGTCATTTCAGTTGTCACTCAACCACTCACTGGCAGGGCCCAGATTTAAACATGAGCCTATATGATTTTAAGCCCATGATCTTTTCTTCGTTTCTTCAAATCAGAACTTAAAGAGTAAGATCCTAACTTCCTTCAAAGTATCGTGTGTGAGTGGCCTAGCACAGCAAAAGCTGGAAGAGTTGAAACATGAATAATTGTGTTATTTTTGAAGACACTCGGGAGACATAATCACTGTTGGAACCCTTTAGCTATGCAAGAACACCACACTGTATGTTATCTTTTTCCTCCGACTTCTAATTTAATTCTATACCAAAAATTATAAGATGAATCATTTGAAAAACTCATGGAATTTTATCACCAAAACTTCCATTATGTTTCAATGTACAGCTTCCACATTAAAACAGACCCTACAATGTTTGTGTGATCTGATACCACCTGTATGAATTTGCTTGACCAACTAGGGATGGTAGAATAAAGTGTGCTCAAAATTGATGTCTGACTTTTTCTTCATTTTTAGCAGGGCCTCTATTTTAAATGTCAGCTTCTCTTTAAAGATTATATTGCTTAACTCCTTAGCCACTCAACTAGGTGACACAAGGCACTTCGCAGAGACTGTGGCCAAGTCCCTGACAGAAGAAATTGCTACTATTCACCTGCTCACTTACCACCTCACCTCAGTTGTCGAGGATCAGCAAGCTTTATCAGCAGCCATTCAATTTTCCCAAAGTGCTTTGGGCACCATAAAAGCACAAAGCTTCCAAAACAGACTCCAGAAAAAGGTGGTACAGGCTGACTCGATTCATTCCAGGGGCAGCAAATGCATGAAAGTAGCATGTTCCCACAACTCCAGTCCTTTCCAGACAGAGTCTAGCTGTTGCATCAAAGAGTATTTGAGGGGGGAATAAAATAAAAGATTACCAACTTATTTCTACTTTTGAGACAAGTTTAGAACTCAGGTTTGAAACTTAAAGTCCATGAGTCTCAGTCGCTGAGGGTAGAAAGAAAAGGAAAAAATAAATCAGTACTAAAGTAGCCATTCTCCCAAGCAAATGTAGGAAGTAAACATAAAACTCTTCATGAATCTAACTTGGGGGCCTGCAGGACCCTCCAGTATTCTGGCCATGAGCATGTCATCTTTACTTGCTAATTTTCACCCACCCTCTCCTATGCATGAGACGGAAGAGGATAAAATTCCAAGCAACCAGAACAGCTTGGGGGAATTTTTATCAATTGTTTAGTGAGGATGGCAGTGAAAGTACCAGCTAGTGTGGTATGTCTATTTCCTACACACTCTAGTTGCCTGTTGGCACAAAGAATTGGGTTGTCATTCAGATCCCCCAGATGCCCGGAGGAGAACAGCTCTGACCTCAGCTCGTTCCTCAGCGGCGATGTGAGAATCAAGCATGTGGGTTCCAGCAGGATGCAGCCGAGTCTGTCAAGGCACGCTGTATACAGTCCAGAGTCAGGACGACCTGCGGAGCCAGATGGCCTGTGCCAAGTCAGCTCTTCCTCCTCCCTGCAAACAGTGGGACAGGGAGGCTGTGAACTCGAACTTTCCTCAGTGCCATTGTGCCCGGATGGCCTACTAGATTGATTGTGGCCTCATAGGGGAACGTTCCAGCAGCCCAGTGCATTCCACCAAGCCACCACGGGGAGTCTCAGTTTGTCCTCCCTGCCTGCCTGTCTCCTTTCCTCACCCGGCAACCTGGTGAGCCGCAGCTGAACTGTGGCTCCCTCCAAGGCTGTTTCCCCTAATTCTTCCACCAGACTCTGATATTTTCTCTCCAGTACTTCCTCACATTCCGGTGTCTTTAATCTCTCTATAGAACTCATCACACCTTATGGTTATGGATAATGACACTTGGTTATTATCTGTCCACAGAACCTCAAAACATAACAGGCATCTACATTTATTAAAAGGGGGAAAAAGTTTGAGCAAAATAGAAAGGGGCGAAGCACAGAAAGAATAGCCTTGCTAAGGAGCATGTACAGATAGCACATCATTTTAGAAGCCAAGTAGATGGGACTTGTGATCCCTCACTGCCCACGGTTACCAGGGGAAATATGGAAAGGGAGCTGTTGATAACAATGTAACAACTATCCAATCTCATGCTCAGATGGGCTAAAAGTGGGGAGGCATTGGAGCCTAAAGGCAGAGTTGAAAGGTATTTCAGGGATACCAAGGCTGCGGAAGCGGCCTTGCGCCTTGCCAGCATAGACCCTAAATTCAAGGTTAAAGCTGTTTGGCTTCTCCTGCAGGTGGATAAATACAATGCAGAGAAGTTTTGAGCAAACAAGCACCATTTTCCACATGGTTAGTTTACAAAACACAGTAGAAATATTGCATTGAAATAGTAGGACCCAGGCAGCGCCTATGCTCAGTGATTAGGGTGCCGGCCCCATATACTGAGGGTGGTGGGTTAGACCGGGCCTTGGCCAAACTGCAACAAAAAATAGCAGGGCGTTGTGGTGGGTGCCTGTGGTCCCAGCTACTCTGGACGCTAAGGCAGGAGAGTCACCTAAACCCAGTAGTTGGAGGTTGCTGTGAGATGTGTGATGCCATGGTACTCTACCAAGGGCGATAAAATGAGACTCTGTCTCTGCAAAAAAAAAAAAAAAGAAAGAAAAGAAATAGTAGGAACCACACAATGTATCCTTTAATGAAGAATTTCTTGTATAATTATTTTAGGCAATAACTTAGCATAATTTGTATATATAGTCGATTATATACTCCATAACCTAGAAATTCCACTATTAGGAGAGAAATTCTTGCAGTTGCCACAGAAGCTATGCGCAAGAACATTCACAGCTCTTCTGTGAATGGGGATCTCCATCAGCTGGAAAATGAATAGCCAACCCATGGACTATTCATATGGTAAAACATTATGCAGCAGGATACCGTTAGATTAAGTAAAACTATAAGACAACATTGCAGAGGAATTCTAAAAACAAAACACAAAAGAAATAAGCAAGTTGTAGAAGACAATGCTTAGAATGATTAATTTTTTTCTTAAGCCCTCAAAGCTGAGTGAGGTATTATTTAATAATACATATGTGTGATAAATTACTGGGGAAAAGCAAGAAGACAAAGCTGTGTGGTATGCAAGATAGGATTGAGATGGTGGATTGTTCACAGGTGTGCTTTGGACATACCTATAGCTTATATTCTTTCTTCTGCTATATTCCAATATTGTATAACATTAAATGAACATTTTATTACTAGAAGACATCTGTTTTGAAAGTTATATCAAGAAGCTCTGCTGTCTATTTGGCTGCTGTAGAAGATTGAAGAGATGAAAACTCAGAGACGGAGCATGAATTTTTCAACATGAAACAATTTTTCAAGAAACTATTTGTGCCTCATTTAAAAAAATTAAAAAGCCAAGGCCCGGAGGGCCCAATCAATTTGCCCGATGTCACCCAACAGCCAAATACCAGTTTTTATTTCCTTCGTTGTCTAGTCAATAACAGGTTTTACTGGAGAAAAAAAATAATCAGAGTAGACTTTTCACTAGCTAAAACAATATTTCAAGAGAATTCAGATTTAGAGTTTTTATAGCAAGTGATTTTCCCCCCTTGGGAAGAGTCTTTCTCTGTTCCCTTCCATAATGAACCAAGCAGAACAAAAGACTGCTGCTACCCGAGCTCTGAAAATATTTACAGATTGTTTCCTAGTAGAATATCCTTTACTTTCCTCATGTGAAATACAGAAAATCAAGGCTCAATGATCTAATGCTGATGAGACCTTAAGGAAAACCATATCAAAGGAAAAGTTTACAGATTCAACTGAAATTGCCTTTGAAGTGATATTTGCTAAATTCCATATAAAATATATATTTTTCTTTCTTTTTTGAGACAGAGTCTGATGCCCAGGCTGGAGTGCAGTGGTGTGATCATAACTCACTGTAACTTTGAACTCCTGGCTCAAGTAAGCCACCTGCATCAGCTGCCCAAGTAGCTGGGATGACAGGCCAATGTCACTATGCTTGGCTCTTTAAAGAAAAAGAATTTTAACATGGGACCTTGCTATGTTGCCTGGGCTGGTCTCAATTCTTGGCCTCGAGTGATTCTTCTTCGATGGCCTCCCAAAGGTGTGAGCTATCACCTCCATATCCTGTTTAATCCACATAACACAGAGAAAAACAAAGAAGTGTTGTTAATAGATGTGTTATGAGTGGAAAAGTTCTCCCTTGGAGACAGGGTCCTCTACTAAGCCAGCATGAGGTTATGCTTCCGTGTGAGGGACAGTATGATTCACAAAGGACAAACACCCAAGGACCTTGAGGCCCAGCAAGTTATGTGAAGAAAAAGAAAGGGAAAACTCAGAGGATTTGTCCCGGGCATGCTCACTGGTAAAGTAGATCTGTTTCATTTTGTCTCTTTCCAGAAATCCCCATGGAAAATGTCATGACTCTGTAAAAAGGCAATTCCAATACTGTTTACAAAAAGACATGGAGATTCAACTGTCTTCTGGAAGGAGCCAGCAGGGGAAGAATAAATAAAGACAGGACAAAGGAGGGTGGGGAATAAAATGATATGGTGGAAGAATAGTGGAATTCTTTGAAGCCTGTGAAAAAGTTACATGAGAGATCACAGCAAGCTACTCTCACACTTGTAAGGAAGCCACTCTAACCATATATTTGTAAGAGATGTAGAGAGACTGAAAGTGGAAAGGAATTTTCCCCCAAAGTCTTTTTTTAAAATGGCTTTATTAAAGTGTAATTGATACACAATAAATTTTACATATTTAAAGCATATGGTTTGGTAAGTTCTGACATATGCATCCCTTTGCGAAACCATCACCACAATCAAAATAATGAACGCGCCCATCACTGCCGAGAGATTAGTCATGCATTTTCGGAATACTGCCCTCTTGAAACTCCCAGGAAAGCACAGATCTGTCATATTGATTAATTTGCCCTTCCTACAATTTTTTATAAATGATACCATACAATTTTTATGTAACTCCTTTCATTCTGCTTAATTATTTTGAGATTTACCCATATGGTAGCTCATATAGTAGTTGGTTCCTTTTTATTTTTAAATAATAGTTCGTCATATGGGTACCCTGTAGTTTATCCATTCACCTTTTAATGGAATTTTGAGTCATATCAAGGTTTCTGCTATGCAATTCATGCTCAAGTATTTGTAGGACACAAGCTCGTTAAATGAAATTTATGGGAGTCCATTGTTATTGTCTGAGCTCTTGCACTTAGGTACAACTAGACCAAACCAGAATACAGGCGTGCACCACTATGTCTGGCTAATTTGTCGATTTTTTGTAGAGATGGGGGCTCGCAATTGCTCAGACTGGTCTCAAACTACTGGCCTTAAGTCATATTCTGAGCTTAACCTCCCAGGGTGCTAGGATTATAGGAGTGAGCCACCACCCTGCCCCCCTTCTGCTTTCTTAAGCTATTTTCTTCCTATAAAGTCCACCATCTAGGCTCAGCTCAGCAGAGTTCTTTTCTGTTTCATGGATGGGATGCTGCCTGATTTCTGAACCATTAGTCATTTAGATCATTAAACTCAATTTGTTAAAGTTTTGTTTTTTTGACAACTTTCATTTCTCCCACATAATCACCTAGGAACAGAATAGTTGTATTGCATGGTACATACATGCATACATGTTTATACTTTTAAGAAACTGTTAAACTGTTTTCCAAAGTAGTTGTACCATTTTTCATTCCCATCAGTAGTATACGAGGATTCCAATTTCTCTACATCCTTGCAAACCCTTGGTATGGTTAGTTTTTTTAATTTTGGTCATTCTAATAGGTATATAGTGGCATCTCCTTTTGTTTTTAATTTGCATCTCCCTAATGACAAATAATATTGAATGTCTTTTCGTGGGTTTATTTATCTTCAAAGTTTTTCTTTGGTAAAGTGTCCTGTTGGAACTTTTGTCCATTGTTTAACTGGCTTGTTTATTTTCTTAGTGAGTTTTATAAGTTCATGTAATATTTTGCATATGTATTTTTGTCAGGTATATGATTAGTACATTTTTTCTCCCAGTTTGCAGCTTTTAAAAAAATCCTGTAGTAGTGGTCTCCAATAGCACACGCTTTTACTTTTAATGAAACCCAACTTAACAATGTATTATTTTGTGGATTATGTTTTGGTGTCTTAGAAATATTTGCCTAAGCCCAAGTCACAACCCTTGCCACTTGCGCTTTATTTAGCAGTTTTGTGCTTCTGAGTTTGATAGTTAGGTCTGGGATCTTTTTGAGTTAATGTTTACGTATGGTGTGAGTTGTGAATTAGATTTTATTTGTTTTTGTGGACAAATATCCAATTGTCGAAAAGAATAGTATCATTTTTTGAAAAGACTATCCTTTGTACACTGATTGCTGTTACAATTTGTCAAAAATCAGTTGTCCATGGATGTGTGGTTCTATTTCTGGACCATTCTGTGTCATTGACCCATCTGTCAATCTTCATGCCAATATCAGTATCTTGATTACTGCAGTTTTATGAGATTTGAAATTGGGTCATGTTAGTCCTCTAATTTTATTCTTTCCATCAAAAAGTTTTGTGGTCATGCTATGTTCTTTGTATCTACATACAAATTTTAGAATCAGCTTGCTAACTGCTGAGGTTTTAATTGAAATTGTAATGAATCTCCTAATCTATTTGAAAAAAAAATCCCGACATGTTAACAAGATTGAGTACTGCTGTCAATATGGACCATTTCTCTCTAGGTCTTCAATTTCTCTCACTGTCCAGATCTTTCTCATTTGTTGTCAGATTTACTCCTAAGTATGCCATATTTTTATGTCGTTTTAAATGAAAAATTGTTTTTCAATTTCTGATTGTTCCTTGCCAGTATATAACACTACCCGTTAGTTTCAGTAGCTTTTTGTGTGTGGCTATGATCTGGTTTTCTCCATCGTTGATCATGTCATCTGTGAATAACGACCGTTATGCTTCTACCTTTCCAATCTGGACGTGTCTGACATTCCTTCGTCTGGTCTGGTTGCACTTGCCGGCGCCTCCAGCACCTTGCTGAACGGAGGTAGTGGTGAGAGCGGACGTCCTTAGTGCCTCCCTGGTCTTTTTCCTATAGATCATTTTAAAAGTACCTTCTTCCTTCTTCTACCTTCTCCCTGTGCCTGAAGCACTTACTCACGCTACGCTGGGTCTGCCCTGGGACAGGGTTAGTCTCACGCTACGCCGGGTCTGCCCTGGGACAGGGTTAGTCTCACGCTACGCCGGGTCTGCCCTGGGACAGGGTTAGTCTCACGCTACGCCGGGTCTGCCCTGGGACAGGGTTAGTTACTTCCCTTTAAACAGGCAGCCATCTTGTCAGAAGCCCTGCCCTGAGCAACGATCTTGAGATGTGTTTGAAGTTACCAGGTCTCCCCCCAAACCAACTTCATGTTCATTCTTTTGCTTATCCACCTCTTTGATGTTTTTGATGTTGTTAGTAAGATATTTTGAGTGAAGTAATGGAAATCACAATGAAGTTTATACTGATATGCAGAAAAAGGAAGAAATACAACCTCAGTTTAAAAACAAAGTGTGTTTTGAAATCTATGTAGGAGTTGAGGGAAAAATTGATATTTTTCTTCAACATTTTAGTACTTAACAGGAGTATGCTGGACTCTATAGTTTAACTGCCACTTCCAACATTCATATCCATCTGGACATTTTTAAAAGGATCCTTGCGCCAAAGTTGGCAGTTGGCTGTATAATCACACCTGCATATGGTGCAGGGATTTTTTTTTTAATGGACAACACCAGTTAGAGCATGAAAGTGTTGCACGATATGCCTCCATTGAGAGCCAAGCTTAAATGTATTTGCACGTGTAAGTAATTATGTTATATTTTAAAGCTCTCCATTACCAAGCCTTTGTTCTTTATTTCCTACAAATCAAATTAGTTGGGGATACAGTTCATTTTGAAATTATTTGAAAAATGTTTTGGTGTTCTAAAATTTCCTTTGTACCAAAGTTTGGCAAAGTTAAAAGGAAAGCCACAAACCTCTACAACCAGTGGAGGGAAAATGCATAAAACCAACAACAAATAAAAACGACAAACACCCACAGTATAGGAGAGTGGCAGGAAAGCTCAAGACTCTCAGTACATGTCAACCTCCACGTGGGGTGCAGCACCGGCTCACCATACACGAAGATAATCTCTAATGCTTAGAAATCCAGGGAGAATCCTGCCTTCAAAAGGATGATGTTATTGAATTTAGGCTATCAAGTCTCTCCTTGTAGTTCCCTGTGAGCTCAAATCTGACTGTACATTACCCCGGCTCTCTCCAGGACAGCAGTTTTCATATGATGGGGCTGGTCTTTGAGGCAGTTTTCAAAGGAAATAAATGTCATGGGAAGGGAACCTTCCTTATTTGGGCGAACACGGGTGAGAAATTGTCTTCAACCATATACCCTGTTTCCTCTTCTGATAAATGGAGCCCAATTGGGGAAAGACAATGATCTAGTCTATTAAAAAAAAAATCACTTGGGACATTCTATTAAGGGTGGCCCATTTACCTGGCTACTCTTCCTCTTGAAAATAATACCCATAACGTGAAAATCGTATATACTATGCCCACTGATCCCTACGAAGGGGATTCTAGCTAAACAGCTTTTAAGGAATGCTTTAGAAACTTCTGCTAACCAACAAGGAAGGGGACATCAGAAAATGCGGAAAATTAAAAGTTGAATTTGAAATGCAGGTAGGGTGCCTACTGGTAACTTTTATCTCGTATGTGAAAGCCATCTGAGGTTACTGTCATCTTGCTGGGCATTTCCCTCTGAGTCTTCCAGTGGCTCTCTTCTTCCCCTGCCTTCTCTCTCTCTATTTTCCTCATAGCTTCACCATCCATTCTTGACACCAAAAGCCATTGTTACCTTTGGTGCATAGAAAATACTCTTAAAAAATCAGAGACGCCTACTGGAAAAGGCTTTAGTCATCAAAAAGCATCACTTGAAAATAAAAGCATGTTTTTTACTACATATGTGTATCTTTCTTTGGTAGATATGGCAGCAGATACTTGAAATTATAGGCTCACACTCATACTTGGTTTTGACTCCTGACATAAATGGAAAAAAATCATTTGATGACGTTTCTTAGCCACACTATGAAGGAATCATCCGTGCCTTTTCAAATGGGAAGGGCTTTTAAGACTTGGACAGGGCAAGTGTCCGTACACAGATTTTGTAATCATCACAAACACAACTTGAGCACTCAGGCAGGGGAGGGGAGGCGGGGGAGGTGTGCTGAGGGGAAGGGTAGGGAGAATATTTAGAAAGGAAGCTGTTCTTAACCAAGATCATAAGTTTGGATTGGATAGCAGCTTTCTTATGACTAATTTTTGTTTCTGATGATAAAAGTACATTTCTTAAGTAGAAAGAAAGGGGTTGATAAGTGGAAGAAAGGGGCCTCACATCATACAAACCCCAGCTCAATTCAGTCCCGTTTTGAACGATCCATGATTGGCAGGGACAAGGACGCATATTTTAAACAGCAGGATCGGTCAGAGTTCAGTAGCAGACAACAAAACCACTCTAGCTGTTTTAAGAGGAAACGGATTTTTAAAGGAATTAAATGCTTATAAAATATGTAGAAGGGTTCTCTCTGCACAGGTGACAAGTAAAACTACACAGCAGAATCTGCCCCCTGGGAGAACTGCTATCTCCACTGTCAGACCACCAGGTGCCCAGGAAATCAGGGAGCTTCTGTTCCATGCTGTTCTGCTGAGGGCCACCCCAGCCCCACCTCTTGTCACCTGGGAAACTCGAGATGAACACTGGCACACCTGCACTGCTGCAGCGTCATACTCCGCTTCACGTATATCTTTCAAATCATGCCCAATACCTTTAATTGGAGGAAGTCAGGTCATTTGAGGATAGAAGTTGGCTGGAAAATATGATAGTCTCTAGTATGACACAGGGAAAAGTTCACTGTGTCATACTAGAGACTAAGCCCCACTGCAAGGGTTTCTGATTCAGTGAGTGTGGGTGGAGCCTGAGACTTTGAATTATGAACAAGTTAGCAGGTGATGGTGAAACTGCTATTTTGGAAAACACAGCACTACTAATGCAAAGGTGGTACAAGGGGGTTGGGATAGAGGTGAGGGAGCCAATGTCTACATCTGCAATAGGTGACGACCATGTGGAGTTCCTAATGGATTCAAAGTTCATACAGCACTTGGATACAATGAATAGAGGGGCACTCCCAGGGAGAAAGTGAAATGTAGTTGCTTATTCCAAGTGCAGTTACCTTGACTTGTGTTCCTTCCGTCTGTGTGTCCGTGAGGTTATTGGTGAGTTACTGGGATGACCCACAGAAGCAGATAGGTGCACGGTAGAAGCAAGGAGAAGGACAGAGAAAGTATTAGTCACCTGTACCCTAGGAAATAGACTGGACTATTCACTCCACATTTTAGTCTTTGGCAAATCAAGGTAACATATCCGAATGATAGATGAGTACCAGAGGTAAACACTGTGGCTCATGTGGTCCAATGGAAAGAGATTTCAAGTAATATTCATTAGAGGCAGGTGAGATGATGGGTATTATGTCTTCACAGCAATGCACCAGTGGGGGATCGAGCATGGGGTGGGTTTTTGACTGCATCATCAGCCAATGGCTTTTAAAGAGAGTTTTATCATAAAATAGAAGTATAAAATTGGTGTAAGTCTTAAAATAATGTCTTTCATGGTTTGAGATCATGACCAGCCATTAATCAAGGGTTATCATGACCCCCTCTTCAGCACAGAACCCAAGAACCTCCTTTACTTAAATTTACCAGTTTATTAAAAAGAATATGGCACAGGAACTTCCAAGTAGAAGAGATACATATGACAGGGTATGTGGAGGGTGCAGGGAGCTTGCACTCTCTTTTTGGGTGCACAGCCCTCCAGCACATCTATTGTACGTAAAAGTTCATACGTACAAAAGCCCATCCAGCACCAGGATGCTTCCCAACCTCCACCAGTTAGAGTTTTTTATGGAGGCTCCATTTTGTAGGCATGATGAATTAAATCATTGACTATTCATGATTAAGTCGATCTCCAGCTCTTCTCCTCATCCCAGACATTAGGGGTGGGCTTAAAGTTCCAATAGTCTAATTATTCCTTGGTCTTTCTATCAGCCACACTCTTCCTGATACTACGGAGGGGTCCAACAGGAGTTACCTCATTAAAATAAAAGAGCTCTTATCACTGAGCAGTCCAGGCATTTTAGGAACTCTGTGCCAGGAACTGGGAACAAACACCAACATCTTTCTATGATATTGCAGACAGGGTCTACAGACCTTGAAGTTCTTGCAACCAAGTTTTGGAGGTAGGATGTGGACATAATTATGTAATTAACAATTCAACAATGTATTCTCTTTGAATGTTATGGAGCCAAAATGTTACAGGCATCCACAAAGGAAAGTACTAAGTCACCAAGGCATGAATCCATCCTCCAAGGTGGGTGTGGAGGACTCTATGCCAGGTGACACACAAAAGGGAAGACAACCCCTAAAGCTCACTTCTTCTAATATGATGATAGGGGGGAAGGAATGAGAGAGGGAAGTCGGGAATGAAATCAGATGGCTAGATTTCAACCTCCCCATTCCCAGTCTGTGCCTCAACCTTGAAAGGAGATGGATACAACTGGGAATGGAGGGAGAACTTTCAAAACATTAGATGAGTGACACTGGGGAGGTACTGACCAGTAAAGAGCAACCCGTGGCCCTTTAGAAAAACACCAGGCTACCAACAAAAATGCTAATGCAAACATAATACAAAAGTGATCACAGTGGAGAAGGCAGCAGAGAGGACACCAGAGTCTGTCAATGTGTCTGAGTTCATGTGCAGTGTGAAGGAACCCAAGGGCGACCTGTGTCATCTGTAAGGAAATGCAGAGGTTCTGGGAGAACTTGCCAAATGCAAAGGATCAGGGAGGGAGGGGTGCCTTTGTGGGCAGGGAATTCAAGACCCTAATGGGCAGGACCTTGAGTCATTAAAGAGCACTTCCTACAGCCAAGTACTCATAGCTCAGCAGGGACTGATCCCAACCTGACAATTTCAAGATTTTCAGAGAGCATATAGGAGGGCTCTGTGATTTTAAGAGAAGAGACGTGGTTGGGTGTTGAGATAAGGGTTCTGGCCGGGCACAGTGGCTCACAACTGTAATCTTAGCATTCTGGGAAGTTGAGCTAGTGGACTGCCTAAGCTCAGGCATTTGAGACCAGCCTGAGCAAAAGTGAGACTCCATCTCTACAAAAAAAAAAAAAGTTCATACGTACAAAAGTAAAAATTGAAGCCATACTGGTGAATGAAAACACTGAGGGACAGTGTCATTTGAGCTCATACATATATCACACGGGAAGGACAACAGCTCTCAAAGACAGAGAGGTGGCCACAGTATTACTATTTCGCTCTAGGACATGAAACTCAAAGTCAGGGTGGCAGTTTGTGATTTATAAAGATGTCAGAAGAGATTTCTAGTGATACCCAAAGTCTATGCTGATTTACTACTCACACATCCCATGCCGGGAGCTATGTTATCAACACCATGTGGCAAGAGAACTTGGTTAAAAAAAAGACCTTCTGAATTTTATCAGTGTATTGTCCATTCATGATTATCAATGCAGGATAGCAGAGCTGCCTCAGAGGCAGATGAATGCACACATGGCAGCCAAGGAAGAGGAGCGCTTTATGAAAAAGTGAGAGGTCAACAATGCTGAATGTCCAGTGTTGCCTGAAGTCTAAGCTGAGCTTAAGAAATTGAGGGAGAAGGAACCAGAAAAAAAAAAAAATGGGAAGGGGCAGGTGTCAGTAAGGGGAATGGAGGGAACAAAGACACTTCTATTTACAAAAGACATGTTTCAGTAAAGAAGAAAGAGAGTGGACTTCAAAGGATTTAGAGAAGGTTTTTTGAGTTGTCATCAATTTAATATCTTTTGTGGGGGTTGCGGCTAAGTTAGGAAAACCTGCTTCAAAGAGAAATCAGGCGTTGGAGGAAGAATGATAAAGCATGTCAGTAGAAGGGTGGGTGTTGGCAGGAGGGCAGCTCTGGGGGCAAAAAGAGTTAGACTAGTGTTTTCCAACCATTTTAATCTCATGGCATACTTGAACCTGTAGTTAAACTTCCACGGCATACTTAAATTATGTTGATTAAAAATATATATATACTTACTGTGGTTTGAACTTCTTTTGAAAATAATTTAATGAATGATCTTTAGAAATTTTCACAGCACACCTAAAATTCTCTCTCTGCACACCAGTGTGCCTTGGCATACCAGTTGAAAATCACTATGTTAGAGTATGGCACACTCCCTGGGTGGAGGTGACAACTACAACTCTGACTTGTACCTGTCATGAATAAATTATATAACATAATGGTTTATACCCTCATATTAATGTGAAATTAAAAAAAAAGAATAGAAAGAAGGAGATGTTAGGAGAAGTGGAAGGCAAATGGAGGGATGTCCTCTTGTTAAGCAGCAGAAGTGGAGGGCAGCTGGACTGAATTCCAGGTCACGAGCTGCCGGCTTGCAACACAGAGTCTTTACCTCTGCACTACTAAAGTGTTGGCCTAGATAATTCTTTGTTGTGAGGGCTGTCCTGTGCAGGTGTTTAAGCAGCATTCTTGACCCTTTTAATGCCATTGGGAAGTCTCCAGTTGTGACAATCAAAGGTCTTCAGACATTACCAAATGTCCTCTAGGGTAGGCAGGGGAAATCGCTCTTGGTTGAGAACCAGTGGAATAGAGGTGATTGGCACCCAAGGGAAGTAGCTGCTCCCATGTTCCAGAGGGTCTCAGATTTCCAAGAGGTGAATCTGTACAGGGAAAGAGGACTGTGTGTGTGCAGGGCATGGGAATAAACACTGAGGGGCTGTTTATGAAGGAAGGAGAGGGATGTGAAATCCCCTGGTAAACCCCCTTGCTCTGCAGTGGTCTCATAGTGAAGCAAGGCCACACAGCCTGGTTAGAGCAATTCACTAGCTTCTCAGAAAGGCAGCCATGAATCTTGTAAAATGTTTGCCTTGGGTACATATGCGGTGGTAGTTGAGATTATAATTGACACATCTCTGCTTTTGTAAAATCGTATGATCTATGTCTTATGTTCAAAAGCCTGTCGGATATTTACAGTAATGTATTGCAGCCATTGACACTTAAAACTGAACACAGAAGAGCTAGAGCAGGACAGTGAACACTGCCATAAAGCAGGTCCTCGAAACCTCTTCAAAATCCAAGGCCACCGGTCACATGCTGTGGATGGGAAGTGTGATTGCCAGACAAGGCCTTCTCTGGGTGAGGATGGTTAGTCTCCATATTCTCAGGGACTCTGGGAAACAAAGAAGGAAAGAATTAAAGAAGCAAGACTCCAGAACCCCTCACTTCTGAATCTAAGCAGTAAGAATCGTAATTTACCATTTGCAGGAGTAAGGTTAGTGACACAGTCCACAGTGTGGCATTTCTTTTTATTATTATTTTTAATTAAAGCATAGCTGTGTACATTAATGTAATTATGGGGTACAGTGTGCTAGTTTTATATACAATTTGAAATACTTTCACCAAACTGGTTAACATAGCCTTCACAGCATTTTCTTACTTATTGTGTTAAGATATTTGTATTCTACCCTTAGTAGATTTAACATGTACCCTTGTAAAATGCACTGTAGGTGTGGTACTACTAATTACTGTCTCTCCACCCATCCTTCCCTCTTCCCTCCCCTCCCTCTCCTCTTTCTCCTTCACTGTAGGCTATAGTTGGGTAGTAGATTTCATTTGAAAGTGTGGGTGCTTATAAATTAGGTTCATAGTAGGCCTGAGTACATTGGGTAATTTTCTTCCATTCTTGAGATACTTTGCTAAGAAGAATATGTTCCAGCTACATCCGTATAAACATGAAAGAGGTAAAGTCTCCATCTTTCTTTAAAGCTGCATAATATTCCATGGTGTACATATACCATAATTTATTAATCCATTCATGGGTCGATGGGCACTTGGGCTTCTTCCATGACTTAGCAATTATGAATTGGGCTGCAATAAACATTCTGGTACA